>JAGDQP010005115.1:22783-60570 GCA_022664845.1 Lepisma saccharinum | reverse complement strand
TATATATATATATATATATAATAAATCACAGCCATATTCAATCCACTAGTGGATGAGGCCTCTCCCCGAAGGGAGGAGTTGGTTTACTGCTCCCACGCTGACCAGACGGGTTGGGAGAGGAGAGACGAAGCTCTCACTGTGATCGCCACTGTCTTTTATTCACAGCAGCTCCCCAATTGTCCTCACGATGTTGGGTCAACACCGAATTTTTTGAGCCCCCACCGGGAATCGAACCCGGGACCGCTCGCACTGAAGTCGAGCGCGCTACCGACTACGCTACGCAGGAGCCCATATATATATATATATATATATTTAGATATACCGATCTCAATAGGTATATTTTTCTTCGAAATCTACCTAAAATGTAAATACGGTATGGGTATTCTACCATTGAAAATTGGTATGGGTATGGGTAAATGGGTATTCTACCATTGAAAATTGAAAAACATGTAAGAAAATACATTATGTACGGAATACTTATGATGTTAAAGATGTGTCCTGTGGACTTGATTCTGCCTCACTAAAAATACTGACTCCAGAAACTAGTTTGAAAAATGTTTCGTCTTGCTGAGCAAAGTCTGGAGAATCGGGGTTCGGATTAACGTTATTTTAAACTATATATATATATATAGATATATTGAAGGTTTCACTATCTGAATAAAATAAATATTATGTTACCTGCACATCATTGAGTCAGCAAACATGCTGCAGTATATAAAAATTATCCATTAGTACAAGCTCGACCGAGAACTGCCTGTAATTCAAGTTAAATTTTATTTATTTGGCACGAAATTCCCCGTAATAGTATTCAAATTTGTATTTATTTATTTTGATTTAGTTCCTTCAGTGTATATCTGATTTGTATGTCCCTCGAAAAATGCAACCGTGTACAGTTCACAGAGAAACTTTGTGTGTGTGTGTGTATAAAATCGGGTCATTTTTATGAAATGGTTAAGGTGTCTACGAAGTCCTCTTTGGACAAAATTTGTATATTGTATTACAAACTTGAATTGGGTTATAGGAAAGTTATTAGAAAATTCTTACATGCTGTATTTTTTTTTTATTTAAATGATAATAATCAGATATCTTTAATTTCTTAATTTTTCATTAGATGGACTGTATAACAGCTATGGTCCAATCCCGTCATACACCTGAGGACTGATGTTTCTGCATGAGTGATACCAAACTTAAAGAGTTCATTCTTCCTTTAAAGTCATTTTAAGCACTTGCTGGTGATCGCTTCTGAATATTTATTTCTGGTTGCATCTACATCTAGTTTTAAAAGAAATTAACGGACAGGAGCGGTACAGTTTATCCTCACACTACAAAGCTGGTTGAGGAGATTTCTTGTCTACGCGCATCCATCCTGCATAGGTATATTGTGAAGATATGCTACAAATATCCACGCTAGAATATGAGAATATACCTACAATATCCTAGAACGTTCTCTATATTTATAGGCTACGTAGAACATTCTACGAATATCTGAATGTCCGATATGTGTGTATTCTGAGGATATTTATCGGGATATTCTAATTGTATGACTGTACGCACGAGTTCGTATGTACGTACGTGGTCTTAAAAAATTTTATGACATAAAAGGAACTCTGTGATAAGAGTAAAGTAAATTAGCTGGGTGAATATAGGCCACTAAACTTATCTTGATGGACCATCTATTGCTTATTTAATTTATGTTAATGTGCAGGAGTGGCCGCCTGAACCCGTCGCGTCTGAGATATGACGTATCTTGGCAAGTACTCTTCCTGGGTAAAACTTTGGTAAACTTCATTTTATCTCGGTCATTGACTTATGGACTATGTTACGATGATATGAGTGTAATACAGTTTAAAGTCCAAGAACATCCATACCACAGGTGGGGTTCGAACCTGCAACCTCGTGAAGAGTGCCCTAGCCCACACGGATACATAGTTCCGTCACTCGTCCTGAGACAGGGACGAGGGATGTAGCAATCAGAGCGTAAGTATTCCCCTGGTGAAACTGAGGAAATGCTGTGAAACCTTAGGATGGCCGGCATGAGGACTTAAACACCTTATGCCTCTCTAGCGCCTCCAAAATCCTCCACTTGACGTCGGGACTCTGAGCACCTGTAGCTATCGACAGAATGCTAATTGTGGTTATCTAAGAAAAAAATATTTTCCTTGATGAAAATTAAGATTAAAAGCAATAAGACCATATTTTAGAATGGATTATGTAATTCAAATGAACGAATCGTAATACGCTCCTGCTGTCCCCTGCTGTTTTCGGGGAATATTTCACAGTTTTCTGTCAGAACTCCTACTACTTTCACGTAAAATGACAAGCAGAGGCCAAGAACATTCATTATTTTGGATGCTGACGGACGAAAACAATGGACCACATTAAGAAATAAACGCCGCATGCGCAATAAACACGCGTTAGTCACTAAAATGATTATGAAAGGCTGCACACATACATATGTATTATAATGTAAGATTAATACTTTCTCTTGGAGGCGGTGCCATTTCCCTCTTCCTGAACGACAGGTGATCAATTGGTCGGGCGATTGTCTCCTTATTACAAGGTTTACTCCATGTGGTGAACGTGGGTTTGTTCTCCCGTTTTAATTTTGTTTATTCATTCGCTTGTTTAAACTGTACGACACCACGCTGCAGAAGTACTTGAGAAAGAAAAAAGCGCCTGCAGCGAACATCGATTGAGCTTTTCCTTGTTAAACAATAGTTTGTTAAATAATCGGGAAATATTTCTTCAATATTTGCTTACTGAATGTGATTAACTGATCAGACCGAATCTATTATTTTCAATGGAAAATTCTAGTATGAACTGGACTGTCTTATCAGACCTAACGCCATCGTAGTCTGAGGGATGATGTCCCCCGGCGAGTATTTTTTATCTGAAAAATGGATAGGAAGAGGTAGCGTCCAGGCTCTTGATGAAGGTACCAAACAGCTCGACAATCGCCTGCATAAACTCAGAAAAAAATGTGAAAAACCTCAGTCACAATGGCCGACAGAATCTGAACTCGAATACCTCCCTAACACCGGTTTGAAGTCCGCAGCTGTAACCACTAGACCACGTGTACCTTTTCTGTCTCTTGATAGCATAGCGTTAATAATGCGAGATCTGATATCCCCGCTTTGTCCGTCTGTCTGTCTATCCGTGACAAAAATATTTCTCATTAACCACAATGTGTTGCTATGTGTTTGAGATATCGCTGGAAAGGTCTAGGCGGAACTGGCTTAGAAGTATCGGGATACTTCACCTTGTGGGAAACCAACCAAAAAGTGGGGGAAATGAAAGAGATGTAATCAACATAATATACTGCAGATCAAGCAGCCAAGAGCCTAGTCAGTACATGGCTGGGTGACCACTAAACCAATTTGTCTCTATACGAAAAAGGAAATTAGGATACTAAAATGATAGACCTGAGCCAAAGCTACCTAAAGGCCTTAAATAAAATCCAAATTCTCACAAAAAATAATAACCACATCGCCACAACCACCAGACGGCTTAAACTGTATTTCACACAAACCGGAATACCGAAAAGGAAAAAAGAATAGTACCTCATGAAAAATTAAAACCTCAGACTCTGCGAAGAGTGGATACACACATATTTGTCCGTGACCAAATACATGAGCTCAAATAGCAGTACAAGACAAAATGGGATATTAACCGGGAGTACCGGTAAACCGCTGGAACAACACCAGAATCACAAAACGTTGATACACTTACAGAACTACAAAAAGTAAGATGGGAAAACTCCTTTATTACGTATACAAATTAAGAGAGAATCCAGCAGGCTGGCGTAAACAGGAAGAACCGGGCTCCGGGTCTCGCATTACAATGAAACACCTGATATTATTTTAACATATTGCCACAGAATACAAGATAAATGAACTTTTTTTTCGTGAAGACAATATTTGAAGACAATTTTGTTGTTCATGTATCTAATGTTATGTATGAACATGAAGTTGAAGGATTGAGACTTTATTTTCTGTTTAAACAAGAAATAGAAAAATAAACACTTTTTTTTTTACTAATGCCTTATGTCTTAAAGTGAAATAGAACGTACAATCAATCTTGATGAGATGTGTATTACCACTTGATCGATAATATTGAAATTCTCAGGAAAGACCCAGTCCTCGTGACCCATGCGGTAACGTCGCGGACTTTAGGTAGGGACATGAGTTCGAATTTCACCGTCGACCTTCCTAACTGAGGTTTCCAGGATTTCGAATCAGTTTTACTAGGCGAATGCCACGATGGCACCTTAAATATTGCCCTGGTCCTTTCCCTATCCCAGTCTGAGTTAAAACAAACCTAAAGATCATAAATGAATTCGATTCAATTTCTCGAGAAAGGCAACAGAAAAGCGAATGGAAGAAGTTTGAAGGAAGGGAGAAGAAGAAGAAGAAGGTTTAAAATATAGAACGGAGTAAGGAAAGAAATGAGTGGGCAGACAACGGAGAGATACAGACCGAAGTTGAACCTCTCCTACGAAGAGTAGCATAGTTACCGGAATTCCTTATTAGGTTGTCTTCAAACCGGGTACTTGATTCTATTCTAGAGGTGATGGAATTTCTTTGTCCAAGAAATGATGCAGAGTGAAACACACAAAAATGTGCCAATGGATGAACAGCAAACAAATTGTCGTTCAGGAATCCTTCCTGCTTCAGTTTCTGTATCCAGATACACCTAAATTTTCCGCCTGTGGAAGAGGAATTCCTTCTTGGGATTTGGAAACAATAGAATCTCTCATTTCTTTGTTCCTGCACGCACATTAGATGTCACTGGGTGGGAGCGACAGAGAAACTGATGAGTGGTCAGCAGCGAAGTAAGAACGGCGTGTGTGAAAATACCGACCCCTAGCCCGCTCATTGCGAAGAAACCCTACTCTACTCATGAAGGAAATTTTCTCATGTGAAACGCGTTCTATTGATAGAACCGAGGACCGATAATGTTCATATTTCCTCCAGCATACTAACACCTATCCCCAAGGTAGTTTTCTTCCTTTATTTTTATTTGAAGGAACACCACTCGCTTGTTTTCCTCTGGCGAAGGGTAGGCCTCACAAATATTCAGAAAATGACATCAATTGTTTCCATTTTCGGAGAGTAGCCAAACCGGATAGAGACAAGTAATCGTAGAAACGATTTTATCAATCATAAGCCTCCCGAAAGGAATGATGTCATTCACTACCCTCGACTTGCAATGCAGATCCGGGTAATAAAACAAGCAATAACCTCTTCCTACGCGTTGAACTTCACAAAATAACTGCTTTGTGAAACACATTTCATTTTGTATTCATGGGAAGTCGCTCGTGCGTTTAAACTTTGGATTTTTTTTTTTAATATAAGATTTAACTATTGGTCTTACTGATGCCACCCTACCACAATTCTTGTGATTTACAAGTACATTTAAGTAAGTTACTAAGCAGGTATCAAACGGCAGACTGTTTTCTTCACAAGCCATCAATTAATTTAGTTCGAGAACAGAATATCATTGAAGTAATTCCAGTTCTCTCAATTCGGGTTGGTGATACAATTTAACAGTTGCTACCGTTTTACCCTGAATTTTTTCTGTAAGAGGCCTTCGTGCCAACGGTGCGGTGCAGTGCGAGTGTAAGTTTTCACATCTTTGAAGATACTGGATAAATGACAACCAATAATGAAATTTTGAAAAGCGGTCCCAATAATATATGTGAATATGCATATGAGATTTTGATATTTTTTATTTTAGTTTAACTGAGAAATTAGAATTACCGTAATTGATGACGTCATACGCCTACGCAAAGGATATTTGAGGATATCCCAAGGATATTGTAGGATATCCCAAGGATATCTTTTGAATATCCCTGAGATACACGAAAAACTATGTATTACTACCTGAATGTCCAGGATAGGAGTATGATAGGGAAATTTCAGGCGTAGTCTACGAATGATTGCTTATTCTTACTGGATATTCTAGGGACATTAAGAAAATTCTAACTTACAATATCGTGTTAGAAATTCTCAAAAACTTGTGTTTAGTAATATCAATATAATCCTAAATATTCCAGTAGATACTACGCGCATTGTGGAATCAAAATTGCATATACCTTGAATATTGTGCACTACGTAGGTCAAAGTTTGTCCTTACATATTTCAAATTTTCTGTTCAGAAGAAACAAAAGAGAAATGTATTCGGAAAATGTGAATCAGTTACTGAAAACAAGGTAAGATTTTCCCGCCTTAAGTGTGTGGGAAGATAAGTGCCCATAATTTCTTCCAAAGAATGACTCACTATTGTATCCTAAACAGAAGAGTCAAAAGGTTACATATTTCATTAGATTTGAACCGTTGATTGTGGCTGATTACATTTAATTTGAAGCTATATGTTACAGATAATGCTAATATATAGTGTGTTAATTGGCTCACGTTGTACCCTACCATTAGATCTCGTTAAATATGCATGAAAGTCAGTCCAAGTCTTTTGCGAAGGATGCATAATAGCCTGCAATTGTTAACAACTGTTCCGCTCAAAAAACGTAGAATGTCTGATTGTTGTTGCATTGGCGATCTTTACTCATAAATCATTCTGATGGGAGTAATGAACAAAGATAAACAAAGAAGAGAAAGACAGGTGAGAAGTAGTATAAAATTATTGCGCTTGCCTTTTTTTTTTCTTGGGGGCATTTGCCCTCTCTGTAGATCCGTTTATCTCTCTCCTTTCTACAGTGCGTTTTTCCCCAAGTTGGTTCATTCTTCTTTGATCCCTTTGTTAACACCGTACTCTCATTTTCTTGGCGATTCAGAAACCGGACGTGAAGGATTCAAGCAAACGCTCTGGTTAATTTTCTTCGTTTTGTAGAATTATTGATTTATTACTTTTTCTTTTTAACTGTTCAAATTATTTCGTTTGTCTGATTGTTACTCGTTTCTCTGTCTACATAAATATACTTTAAGTGGAGTAAAATAAGGAATTAAGGGTCCTCTATTTAGCGCCTTTGTCTTTCCATCGGTACTCGTCTGTTTTCTGTATCCCTAGATCAGGATGTTATTTGCAGGGTGGGAAAGGAGGGAATTCCGTGCCACCTCGTGGGGTTTCCCTGGTACTTCGATTACCCGTTTTCCTGTAGGGAGGGAAAACCTGTCTATTTACAATAGCTATAGGTATGCTTGGGCATTAATTTACCCTCAACCTCTTCCGGTGACAAATATCACCCTGGTCTAGATCTCAGCAACTACATTTCGGACAAAGATGAGCCATACATTATTCAGTTCCTCATGGTCTGAAAGGGTACGGAAAATGATAACTTTGATTCCAAAACCGGCAGGTCCTTTTAAGTTGCTTCGTGTTCTCCACTGTAAGTAAGAATTGGCGTTAAGGCTTCAATGAAAGCAGATAGTTAAGTGACCTTTATTTGTATAGCCATTTATAGCCTGGTAACTGAAACTGGCAGGAACTTTTAGGTTTTGGTGAGCTTTCTCTATTTTTCTTTAAGAATCCGTCAGTAATCCGTAGATTTCAGTACACTTGATATTATAGGGGGCGCTTTAGTTTTTGCTTACCGTTAATTCTCTTGTTATTATTGATTTGCCTGCATCTCCATTCTCCGTTTGTTATTAATGTATGTTGTCGTCTTAACAGTAGCAAATAGAAACGAAACTTGCATCAGATTCAAGTTCCAAGGCTTCGATTTATTTGGATCTGAACGGAACTTGATAAAAGGAAGCTGACTGTAGATGTAGATTCATTTTTTTGTTTTTTTCATTTGGGGACCCGCCTTTCCACCCCTGCCTTTTTGCATTCTTTGCATAAGCCAAGTTGTGCACTTTCAAGGCCGTGCAGCACAATCATATTTGATCTCCTTGCCCTGGGGCAGTCTTGTTTGTCCCTAGAGATTCCTGAATTCCTAAAGATTCTTAGAGATGTGGGTTAAGTGACCTTGAATTACCTGTCCAGTTTCAATCTGATAACGTTACTGCCTTTTATTAGAATATTTTTATGAACTCAATCTGTGACGCCGTCCATTATCAAGTCCCTTGTTGGGTACAACTCTCAGATGAAAATAATCTGAAAGGAAGCGGCCACAGCTTTTATTTTAGGTATCGTCCCGACATTCGTCTCTTAAGACTGAGGTAGTATACTATACCAAAGCATAAATTAGACCGACTAGGATAAACAAGCTTTAAATGTGAAAAACACGGCAGCATGAATATTTGTAGGATGTTATTATTGACTGAAATGATTGGTTCTGGTTACGTGTAGGTTTGCGTGGGGGGGGGGGGAGGCTTCCACAATCTGAATAAATTGATTGTCATTTGTTATTTCTATTGTGATCAAATTAATAAAAACGGACGCCTTCAACGTTCGAATTTTCTTATTGAAACACACTATTTCATAAGCAGACAATTGCTAAGTTGGAATCAGCAAATTTGTTATATTTTCCTTAAAATTATAATAAAGCATTTATTTTTTATAAAGTTAAACCCAAAACTTGGTGATTTGCTTTTCAAATCTCTACCCAATCCTCGTCGTTCAGGCGCTAACGCGGCAGACTTGATTCCACAATGTGTAGATGTGTGGGTTCGAACCCCACAGCCGACCATCCTGACTGAGGTTTTACATATGTTTTTTTTAGTTTCACCAGGCTATACTACGATAGTACCTTAAGAAAGGCCCTGGCTGATATATTCCCCTTCCTCTACCTAGTTCATCCCGGACGAAGCCAGAGAACCCATATATACAATTAAAATTAAAATTTCCAAAAAGACCCTATGGTTTTCAGTTTTTATTTGAAACTCAGCTATCATGTTCTTTTTCAAAAACCTTGTTAATACAGTAAAATATTTCATTTGAAGGATAAATGCAAACCATATTACCATATAAAACGAAATTTGAATTTGAAAGACAACAATAAATTGAAGTTTGAATCAAATCCGAACATTGTATAGAAAACAAGAAATCAATTTGTAAATGAAAGGTCCCAGAAATGTTCTCGAACCTTCTTTATTTATAAGCAATTCGATCCTGGTTGCTATTTATCAAGTCTCCGCACTGCACGAAATATTGCAGCAATGTCCCGTTTAGTTTCGCAGCTGTTCGAAGCATTTGGGACGAACCTTAGCAATTTTCACCTAACATGAAAGAGAATCAACCTTACTTTGACAAGTGGGGCAACTTCATGTAAGCTTAGCTAATCAAGCCAAGGACATTTAAGCAAGGTTGAATCAAGGAGTCAAGCTTACAAGAATCAAGTTTGACTCAGCCTGACAGGACAAGAAAAGAAAATGTACTTCTTACAAAAAAAAATGCCTTGGGTCGGAATCGAATCACTGATCCGATGCTGTGGCCATTACATCACGGTACCACATGTCCTCACTCGCTTTCTAACCACTATTTATACTTAGTCCATCAGATCGGAATAAACGCCTGTATTAAAAGACTGGAAGCTGGCCGAGATTAGCTTACGGCGAAACAGCCCTGGCACATGTTGCGACTTCAGCGCACTGAGACGACAGCGGTAGTACAACGAAACAAAATTAAAATAAATTTTAAGTTTGAAAAGCTTCCTCGCACGACTGCTTGTTCCAACAAGCTTTGTTCTTCAAATAACCCACTTATGTTGTTCCAACACACTTGTTTGAATCTTGTTTATTAAGTTCAACACAATATTAAATGTGACAAGCTCAAAGCACGACAAACAACCTTGTTGCAAGTTGTCATGCTATCTTGGTAAAAATATTGCTAGCATTGGGAGTCTATGCTTATGAGAATATTGTAGGTTAAAATTTCCGGAAAATATCTAGAATATTCCCAAAGATGTGCATCTTATATAGTATATTTTTTTTATTTTTGGGGGATGGGGAATAGATCTATACACTGTAAAAAATGAACACTTCTTGTATACTCTAATTGAGTAGAATTTTGCCCCCCCCCCCATCTGTATTCACCTCAAACAACTATTTTAAGATGTTTAGTGCTGACTATTTGGCAAAGTGTTAGTATTTCAATAAGCAGTTTTAGTAGGATATAAAATAAAATTTGTCGAGATAGGGGTTGATTGAAACTAGAAACCAAGGCGATGGCCTCTTACTTCAACAAATACAATCTAAGGTAGTTTGCTTTGAATGACTTAGTATTTTCACAGACAATAATCCTTCCTGCAATGAAATAAAAAAAGAAAAACTCTGAAACGCCGACAGTAGTGGGTTGCATAACTACCTGGGATAAGTTTTTAACATTTAAAACATGTTCTTTGTTTTTTTTACAAAATAGTTGCTAAAACTTTGGTAAACTTTATTTTGTATGGGCCCTTCTAGTAACTTTTGACTTCGGCTTGTCACGATTGTCCGTCACGTTCTAGTTAAAATCCACAATCACAAACATCCATACCCCAGTGGGGATTTGAACCCGAACCCGGGACCTTCGAGTCGCTGCCTTATCGCAATCACACAGCTACTAAATCGGCTAGTAACTTCGATTCCGACCCGTCACGATTATGAATGCGATGCTAGTTAAAATGCATGCACCATCCCGGATTCGATCCCGGAACCTTCTAGTCTCTGGCTTAGCGCCCCAACTCACACGGTTACCACATCGACACAAAATGGTTGTAATAGTAGTTCTTAAATTCTAAATGAACAACTTTGGAAAGGTCGTATCTTGCTAGTTTAATTTCCCCACAAGTTTAACAGAAAATCGGTATCTTTCCAGTTTTGAGGTATATTTTCTCAAAATACAAAGCGTTTCTCTACCTAGGGCTGTAGATCAGTTAGTAGATCATTGGCTTACCATTAGAAACGTCCTGGGAACGATTCCAGCAGCCTACCATCCTGGTTGAGGCTTTTCCTGTCCCACAAAACAAATGCCGGGATGGTACCTTCAAACTAGACAGACTATCTTCCAACACCCTTTCCGCTGCCCTGTCCCGGCCTGAGCCTAAGAAGCCTAAAAGCCATAAATAAATTCAAATTCCACCAAGTGTTTCTCAACCAACGCATTAACACCTTTCTGTACACTGTAATGAAAGCTTTGCAGCCCAGAAGCCCTGATTCAGTTGGTAGAGCATTTGCTTTATATTCGGAAAGTTTTCGGTTCACATCCAGAGGACGGACATCCTAAAATGAAGTTTCTCCAGAGCTTTTCCTCAGTCACATCAACCCAATTCCGGGATTGTACCTTGAAAGTAGGTCCCGGTCGCCTTCCTTCTCATATTCCCCCTCCTCTTCAACATCTGTATTCTATGATAACGCTAGCAAATGGGACATAGTTCTGTTAGTTGACTTTTGGACAAATAAATTAATCAAATCAATCTAGCCTAAAAGTATGTAGCGTCTCACCCCCCTCTATTTCTAAAGACATTTTAAAAAAGAACAAATTAAAAATAACAATAGCCTGGAAAGCGGCCCCGATAGCACTAAAGAACCAATTGGATGAACTAAACCACAATTTCAATACCGAGCGGCGTGGCTTAGTGGTAGATTGTTAACTTAGCATTCGGGAGGTCGTGGATTTAATCCCATGCAGTGGCCGGCCATTGTGACTGACGGGTGTCCAGTTTTTATCTCAGTCACAGCAGGTAAATCCAGGGATGGTACCTTCATCCTTTCCCCTCCCGAATCCTGGCCTGGGCCTTAGGTGCCTTATGGCCATAAATAAAATTTCAAATTTCACAGTTTCAGTGTATTTGTTTTGAATTTAAATTTATTTATGGCCTTTAGGCATCAATGGCCCAGGCAGTTTTGAACACCTGGGTTATGACATCATAATATAGACGGTTCCAATTTTCTCACCTAAATGAAGCTGAAATAGTTCATTTAGTAAGTGCCAATGAGTATTATCAGTATCGCCTTTGAAAAATTCTGCGTTGCACTTCATTTCCCCGGTATTTTTAAAAACCTAAAAGAACGGGAGTGTAACCCCTTAGGACTCTTTTAAAAAAAATGGTTACATCAAAGAACAATAGTTAGATTGTAAGTTGACCAGACGTAAGACAACGTACTTAAGAAGTTTCACGTTTCGAACTAGAGTCCTCAGATGGATTAGTACAGCGTTGGCTTGGTCCTGGGAACGATCCCAGCGGCCACCTATCCTGCCTGAGGTTTTCCAGCTTATTTCTCGGCCACACCAGGCAAATACGCCGGAATGGTACATATAAACTAGGCCCTGGCCTAGTTCCTTCCAACATCCTCTCCTCCCTAACCTGACATGCTTAAAAGACCAGAAATAAGTTCAAAATCAAAATTTCAACTAGAGTCTGTCTTTGTCAGCTAAAAGAAAACAGTGATAAATACACGCGTTTCTTTTTTTCTTCACTGAAACATGTTCTTACTAGCAAATGAACTTTCGCAGTCGATTGAGTGGGCCACAGGCCACCGTTTGAGAAAACAGTAACAGTTTGAAATTTAATTTCCACGTTACATTGCTACTTATACACACATTTTATGATTTGTTAAATCCAATATACAGCGGTTGTAAAAGTGCTGTTCACCCTTCCATTTAACGGCACTCATGAAGAAACGTAAAGACAGCAATTTCTCCTTACCTGAGAACTGAAGACAGAACTGTCTGCAGGCACCAAAGTTAAACAGCGACCTCTCGCGGTCCAGACACAACGAAGAAAGTAACCAACCAACTGCACTCTAAAAAAAAATCTCTCTCCGTTTCTTCTTCCTCCTTTTCTTTCTGTTCCTGATGCGGATTGTGTTTCCAGAGGGTGGGGTCATTTACGTGGTCCAGATTTCATCACAAAATACAAAAGATCCTGCTACGTCATCACATCACCTTCTGTCCCCCTCGCGTCTTCCCACACCACCTTTTGATGTTGAATCAATGTAGAAGGACGCCTCAGTGATTTCGTTGGGTAATAGCTGGACAAGAAAGACGGTGTAATTTACACTTGAAGTCCTCTGTCCTCTGACATTGCCAATGTAACTAATTTTATGTAACAGGTTCACGGATTTATGTCTTTAAAAAGTATCTTCCTATATCTCTGATTCAAATATGGTTCACAGAAAAAAAGAAAATAGTCGTAATTCTAAACCTGTAAGCGACAGTTTAATATCCTTGTCATGAAAGATGTCTCTTTCTTTCTCCACGGGATTTTTCCTTCAATGGCAGGTATGATGAGTACCGGCAACTTTTGATGCAAAGCTACTTGCAGGAATGTGCTCATCAAAGTTGCCAACTTGTTACTTTTTCAAACTTGCTCTTCACGCATGTGAATTTTACTCTCACATACGGTACACTTTGAGCAATGTTCATGAGGTCTGGAAATGTTCCGTCAGACTGGCAAGGAGTTTCCGTATAAGTTGCAATATAGGCAGTTTATAGCAGGGATTACGCAAGGATTTTCAGTTTCGGGGGAGGTGTAAAGTCAAAATTGGGAGGGTGTAAGTGGAGTTTTGCGCGGTTTCTATCTATTTTTTTTACCGTATTTTTTTAAGTTGCGGTGTACTCATGAATTTAGGTTGTGACATCCGCAGAGGGGGTCTGGAAAAATCACTGTGAGTTTTATCCGCAACACACGCCCTAACGGCTCCAGTCACAAGCTATGTAGGAACTTTCTCTATGAATCTATGATTATTAAATGAACGCTGTATCAAAAAATACGAAACTGATATAATATAATAATAATAACAATAATAATCGCGACGACTAAAGTGGGAAGACCATGTAGCTCGGATGAGGGAATAGACGAGTATGATACGTGGTTGGAAAGCCTAGGGAAAGAGACTTTTGGGAAGACGGGACGCCGTTTTGTGGACAATAGTGATCTTAGAAGTGATCTGCGAGACGTAAGTGTTCGTACTGAAAACTAGCTGGATCTTGCCCAGGATAGAATCCTCAGGCGCACGTTTGATACTGCGGCGACGAACTTGCGAGTTCTGTTAGTCATAGAGTTAGTTAATAATAATCACAAAAGCGCCTGTTAAATATTTTGAATAGCCACTGCCAGTAAGTTTATGCGATTTCTTTCTTTTTTCTTTTGTTTTTTGTTAGAAATGAATATCAATGAAAAAATGCAGACCAAATAGTCGTCCAATTGACACAGATCTTTTGTATGCCTGTTGACTTTTGAAATTTACTGGAAAGAGCTGTTAAACGGTTTTGGTTAGAAACACTGATTATGACTTGTTTTTGTTTGTTTGTTATTGTATGTGACAACGTATCTTCGAAACGTTTGCAAAGACACGGTGGGCACGTATTCTGTATTATGTTACATGAATGTCCTTCCTTACATATAAAAATGTGGCATTGTTCTCCCCACTCCAACAATTCTGTATTATTTAACTTCTTAAAAATAATAGTGGACAATAAAACAGGTAATTTGTAGAAAGACTTCCTGGAAAACAGAGATTTCTAAAAGTAGTAAATTATATGTTTCATCCTGGAAGATACCACATGATTTTTTTTAAATTGTCATCCATAAAACATGTTTGTTTTCATGTCCATTTGTAAATTAGACTTTTTATTTTTAGTATTTCTTTTAAAGATTCTCTACGTAAGTACTCAGGATCGGTTGAAGAAAATGCCAGATCTGTAATTACCCCTCATTTTTTTTACAATACTCCCAAATTTAGTGTCTTAAAGTTTTAGAAACGATAGAGGCCCTGAAATATGGTATCCCTAACAGAATTTTGACTTTACACCCCCACAAACTGAATACTATCAATGGATACTTAAACTATAGTTTAAGTGTTCATTGATACTATGGTAGACACTTAATCAGGCAGTTTTTCTTCTGTCAACAGACTCACTAAAACTCATTCTGAGACTACGCAATTTTCATATATTTTACATTAATATATCGATATTTCACAATATATATATCGATATTTTACAATATATATATATTGTATATAGTGGTAATGAAAAATAACAACTCAATATAGAGTGGCGGTTCGTGGTTGAAACAGTAGGTGAAGTTCTACCAAATCATTTATATGTAAGCCTGCTTTCATATTGCCTACTGGTAACAGTTATGTTGAATATCCAGAGTTTACCGATTTATTCCCAATGTCATATACTCATATTACTCAACGTTGAGCATCCTGCTGGATTGTCCCTCCCCCGATATACCATGCAATTATTATTTCATATTGTTCTCCTTAACACTGATTTTCTACCTTCCAAAACAATACATCGTTTCAGTCAGTTTGCTACTTCTCTTCAAAATGACTACACCTTCACATGTCTGTGATAAGTACATTTATTATTAAAATCGAACGAATCCTTTGCTTAAGTTTCTAATTAAGTAATTTTTCAAACAGTGAAACTCACCGGGACTTCTGGTGCGTGGGGTCACCGGTTCGTGCCGAAGAGAAATTATTCCAAAGGCCTTGTGCATGGATTTTATCGGGGAGTCGGGATCTCCCGTTTTCTTCCATTTTCTTCATTCCACCGATTCTCGCATCATTATCCATTCGGCCAGAGATAAAAAGCGTTTCCTAAATAAAGGCCTTAAATATTCAAATTCAAATATAACTCCAGAAATCAACTTGAGCATTCTTTTAAAAACCTTGCTTCATGTTCTCACGACGTATATCATCCAACTCAAGATATTTTTTTTACTACCAAAGTATGGTTCTCTTTCGTAGTAATATAGCACTTATTCAGAGCTGCACATGAGGCGGAAAACGCCCAAAACTAGATTTCGGTATCCTAATTTCTCTTCAGTTCAACATCAAAATCTTTAATTTTTTTAGACTTTTCCACACCATCCTTAAGACTAAGTAAATTAGCATGTTTTCTTAAACGCGGTATTCCCAGAATGCCTACGACAAAATTCATAGAAATGATTTGTCCATAAAGCGTTGGTTCCGTGAGGAGAATGAAGGAAATAGTAGACAGAAACTCAATCAGATACAAGGACGTTTCGTAAACTTCCCTTTTATATCATTTTAGTACTAATTACTTCGGCTTGTCTCAATGAAATACAAGCAGTTAGGCCTAAGTTTAAATTTCCACAAACACCACCCGGGACACGTTTCCGACACTCCGTGAACTCAACCTCTCTCCCTCAAATCAGTCGACCACTGCAGCCGGCGTCAGATTAATGAACTAACAGTGCTCCCCGTATTTGTTAGGTACAAATCTACGAAATAAATCTATTTTTCTTTTCAAGTTAAACCTGCAGGTTCAGTTTCATACCTTTTTATACAAGCCATTACTGCTAATTCCGTTACCTCATAAATCTGCTTAAATATCTGTCCTAAACTATTACTGATATCTGTGTCACTAGACCACATTAACTGTGAATGTAAACATTTTAATCTGTATTATGCTTCATAGCAATGGTTTAGGCAGTGTTCGATTTGTTATAAATTACGAAGGGGGATTATAAAACTAGTATTTGCTTGTAACTTTCAATCTACTGTCTGTTTGGGTAGAAATAAGATTTTACCCCAGGTTGGGATGATATTAGGAATCAACTACCGGGGATGAAATCCTCACGCACCAGGGAAAATCCCCGGTATCCCCCTGGTAAATCGAACACTGGGTTTAGTCGCTCAACAAGATGTCATGTCTGGCATATAACCTTTGTATTTCGAACGAGAGGTTATTGGGGTAGGAGCATCTTGTTTTTTGCGATTCCCTGCAAAACTGTACAGATAAATTTCTGATCTTATGTAGCGGCTACGGGAGGGTTTTGTCACTATCTGCTTGAGCGAGTCTATTTCTATCTAGTAAACTTATTTCGCTATTTTTCATTTTATGCATTGAATTGGTATTAATGTTAAAATTTTCTTCATATAAATAATCAATGCATGTATCTGCAATATACACTTACGAGGGGTGACTGAAAAGTTTTGAGCCTAACATAGAAAATGAGAATCTAGAATAGAATAATTATATGTACTAGAATCGTGCAACCTTTGATAATAATGTGTATCAGGCTCCTGGTTCTAAGTACTTTCTTTTGTCTTTTACAGGCTCTTGAAGTGAGTGAAATGGCAGAAGTTGGGAAAATGGAAAAAATCGAGTACAGGTCTGTCATCAAGTATCTGCAATTAAAAGGAATGTCGCCGTCTGAGATCCACCAGGATATGATCAATACCGTAGGTTAATCTGCCCCTTCATATGCCACCATCAAAAGATGGGTGCAGGAATTCAAGCGTGGTAGGCAGAGTGTTGAAGACGAGGCGAGATCTGGGAGACCATCAAGTGCTACCACCACGGAAAACATTGGCCTGGTACTTGATATGATCATGAAAGATCGCCGATTATCTACTCGACAGATAGCAGACAGGCTGGGCATCTCACAGGAGCGAGCAGATAATATTCTAAAGAAAGAACTTGGTTTATCAAAAGTGTCTGCTCGATGGGTCCCACGTCTTCTGACACCCGAACAAAAACGCACTCGGTACCTCCTTTCCGTGGACAATTTGAAACTGTTAGAACGTGATGTGGACGATTTTCTCTATCGATTCATCACTATGGACGAGTGTTGGGTACACCATTACCAGCCAGAAACAAAACAACAATCCAAACAATGGAAGCACCCCTCCTCCCCTACCCCAAAGAAAGTAAAGGTGATCCCCTCCGCTGGCAAAGTGATGGCCTCTTTTTTTGGGATTCCCAAGGTGTGATATTCATTGATTACCTGCAAAGGGGTCATACCATCACAGGACAATACTATAGTGACCTTTTGAAAAAACTTCGAGTGCAAATTCAAGAAAAAAGGCCACAAATGATGTCCAGAGGCGTTCTCTACCACCATGACAATGCTCCCGGCCACACATCAGCAGTTGCCATGGTTACTATTCACGAATGCGGTTTTGAACTCGTTCCTTATCCACCCTATTCTCCAGATCTGGCCCCCTCAGACTTCCACTTGTTCCCTAATCGAAAAACGGCTCTCGCAGGACGACGTTTTGCAAGCGATAATGACGTCATGGCAGCCGTGGAGGAGTTTCTGTGGTCACAACCTAAGGATTTTTTATCTACTGGGATAAGAGCACTGCAGCACCGTTGGAGCAAGTGTGTTGCTGTCCAAGGGGATTATGTTGAAAAATAAACGTATTATCAAATCTGTACTTCTTATAGTTTCCTCAAGGCTCAAAACTTTTCAGTCACCCCTCGTACATGATAATTTTATCAGCGACAATATTTTTAAGCAGTCTTTAAAACCTAATAGTGAAGATGCGACAAATTAATATAAAGCTTTATAAATATTTATGTCACTATTACAAAGCTAATATAAATATTTATGCCACTTATCAAATTTGTATATACTTAGGATTATGACGAGGATATATTTTTATTTTCCATTTAACTGGGAAATTGTGACTTTAACATTTGATGGACAGATTAACTCCCATATTTGGCTTCGATTTTTTAATTCATTTTAAAGCTTTAGGTAGCTATGGCTCATGCCGTATGGATGATGACGGGATGAATTGGAGGAATGAAGAAAGTGGGAAGAAACGAGAGCACCCCGAGGAAACCCACGCACACTGTGTTTGCCCACCACAAAGCCCACATGGCATCAGCAGGGATCGATCCAACGACCCCTAGCACCAAAGCTGATTACTTCGCCCAATACGATATACGTGTTTAATAGTTACACCTAATGGTACTAATGATGAACCTAGGGGGCAGGACGAGAGAAATTGCCATTGGAGCTTCAAAATTCTCCAAGGAGTTTGTTATAAGTCATAGCGAAAGATAAAATATTGTTCTTGAAAGTAAAGTTCCTCTTTTAGCTCAACTCCTACCCTCCACCCCACCCCCACACACCTCGTGAATTCTCTGCATTCAGCACTGAGTGAGAAGACTTTCAGCGACTGGATAGTTATATTTACGTTGAGACTTTTCTAGTTCGTCCGCAACATGCGTTTGAATATATCCTCTTTTTTTTTATCTTAAAAGCGTGATGATAGATAAACTTATCGTACATACTTCAGCTAAGATGCTAAGCATCCAATTTACCGTATATTTTCCAGTAATAAAATCTGGATTATACATCGTGCAGGCAATGAAATTCCTGGCGACCGTGGTAATTATCATGTAGTTTCCAGCTCTGCGCAACTATTCAAAGTGCTGCTATGGTGGGATTTGGAGAAAACAATTCCAGAATCTCACTGGGCAGTGAAACCAATTTGGAAAGAGCAGGAAAGAACTTCACAGGCACCACAGCGGCACAGAGCAGGAAAGAAAGGAGTAGGTTTCTGCCAGCGCTAAGCTCCAAGCCGCTTCTAATTGGTCAGAATGGCCTGACCGAGAAGTACACCTTCTGCTACACATAATAGACCTCACTTTCGCTCAAGGTCAGTAGAAAAGAAGATAGCTAGGGACAATCCTAAATGCTTCCTTTCCTTCCTTCCTCTTGCTAAGAAACCAAAGGAGTCTACTTTGCAAGACTGATGGCGCCCTTTAGCGTCAGAATTGTGAATTACTTTGTAGGCAAAATTATAATAAAGCGAGTTGTTGTTCTTGCTAGCATTTTATGATATTTATTTAAGAATTTTTTAAACTTGTTTTCTTTATTTAATGAAAACTGAAATAAAATAATAGGTGAAATACAGCTTCACCCACTTCACCTGAATAACCGCCGCTGTCAATATATCGAATACCAATAATAATTTTTTTACAAGAACTAAAATTTGATTTTTAACAGTTTCTCGATATGAGATGTACAGTGTGCTTTAAAATTAGACAGACAAACTTCTGGAGGTGATTCTCCGGATCAAAACAAGACGAAAGTTCTTTTGACAAATTTTCCAAATGTGCATAATTTCGGAGCTACAACCTCCCAAAAGCGTGGGAAAATGAAAAACAGACTGTTCGTGCTGTTAGAAATATGAAGCGCTCAAATTCATTTCCCCATGCTTTCGGTATCCTGTAACTACGAAACTATGCACATTTGGAAAATTTGTCAGAGGGACTTTCATCTTGTTTTGATCCGAAGAATCACCTCTAGAACTTGGTCTGTGTAATTTTAAAACACCCTGTACATTCGATTGCTAGTGATGTTTCGATGTAAATTACATTCACTTTCGAACGCTATTTCGATATGACCGATTTTCGATTTCAGCGAGTTTTAATCATAACTGGATTTGTAATGTTTGTCGTCTTCGATTTGCGAGCGATATATCGAAATTCGAAAATTGCAGTCAGTACTAATTCATTTGCCCTTTTGTGATACATTAGCAACTACATATATCTTAAACTACTATTTTCGACTTCAAAGTAATGAACTCAAGAGAGGAAAGTACTAGTATACTTTTTTAGTTCATTTTGTAACGTTTATGTGCGACGTAACCAATAAATATCTTTCACCTTTTGCCGCCGCAAAGAGAATTTTGCCCCAAACGGTTTGCCTGGTCATTAACTCCATTCTATAAGAATTAATCATTACTTCTTCGTTAAATTGAATTTATAACACTTTTTATGTTGTTTGTTGTCAACTGATAGGATCATTTTCTTCATTCACGTTTTAAATACTTCGGGCTTAAAAATTGGTTTTGAATTTTACTTTTCGAAACCGGCGTTGCATTTCGGTTTTGTACGAAATTACCTTTCAAAAAAGATCTATCAGTTGAATTCAATTGTTTTAACATTATTGGCATTAGAAGGACACTATCGAGAAGTGCGCACCGAAAGCAGAAAATATTAGGCCCATTCGAAAGAGACCATAACGCCGTATAACATACGTAAAAATTTGCTGCTCAATTTTATATTTTTGAAACTGAAAAAAATTATATTTTTTTTTTTAAAAAAAGGATCAAAATTTTAATTTTATTATCGTTTCAAACACAGAGACAAAATGCGGCAACCAAAATTCGCGTATAAATTCGATACCAAAACAAGAAGTATCTTTTGTCATTTTTCGAATTCCGTTTCATTTTTGAGATACAGGGATTGAAATCTGTGGCCCAAAATTTTGTTGTTGGTTCGAACACAGAGTCCGAATTAGACAGTCAAGCTTTGCGGATGAATTCTTGAAACCAAAGCAAGAGGAATTCTTTAAACCTGTGTAATTTGTCGAATTCCGCTTCATTTTTGAAATACGGTGATTTTAATTTGGAGCCCAAAATCAACTTTTACAATAAATAGAAAGAATATTTTCAAATAAAAAAAAAGATGCATGAAAGTAAAATTTAGTTTTTGAAAATTGATTTGTATCAATAGGGAAGATATTAGGAGTTAAAATGTGACGTCACCCGGTTGTCAGTGTTGCCAAACTAGAATAAAGTTGATTTTTAAAATAGCACCACGGTCCATTTATTAGATATCTGGTATTCTCTAGTAATTCTAAACATTATAGGTGAACAGAACGCAGTGTTGCAAACTATGAATATCATAGCAGTTTGAACTCAGAAAATTGACAGTTGGAACACTGCACTTCTTATATTAGCCACAGTTTGCAATACTGTGCTTCCTATACGATGCTTGTCATCACTACGAGATTTCACATATCCAATAAACAACGCTGTTTGAGAAAATAAAACATACCAGGGTGGTAAAATTGACAACCTGATGACATTAAATTTTAACTTGTAATGCTTACCTTACTCTATGCATAGAAATCAACTCCTAACACGAAATTTTAATTTATTATTTCTAATTTAATGGGAAATATTCATTTTATTTAGCATTGTAAGATTCAGATTTTGGGCTCGAAGTTGGAAATACTAGGTCTCGAAAATGAAGTGAAGGGTTGCACATGATCAATATATCAAATTCTGGAATATCCAAGGACAATAACAAATGTATGAACTCAGTTGTGACTCAAGATGGGCAATTTTTTCTTTTAATACCAAAATTCGGAGTTGTTTTCTTTTTTAAACTCATCTCAATCTTTTCAATGTCAAATTCTAACCAGAAGTAAATTTTTTGTATCGACAAAGTATCAAACCAAGTCTCTGCAGACAATTTATTTTCTGGGTGCTATTCGCCTTTCTTTCAATATTTAGGCTTTTAATAAGAGTTCAGTGTTGTGTTTGCTTCTGTGCTTTGCTAAGTACTGTATACTGTACTGTATACACGTTTTCCGTACTTCAATTGTGTATTTTTGACACTTCATTACAGAGTAATTAAATTTTGCGCCGAAAAGCATCTATTGATTAATTTAAAGCAGTTTGCCTAAAACCAGGTAAAAACAAATGCATAGAAATTCGCAATTACAAATTATTTCACCTATGAGTAATTCCTTCGTAGATTAATTTGCTTGCAAAATGTAGGCATAGGTTAGTCAATAAAAGTCAACGATTGAATAAACTTCGATAATGTATTGAGGCGTATCGTTTACTGTGAGTTTTATGCAACAATATTAATGGAAAGATGTTGTCGTGTAACACGAATTGAAAAGCAATTCCTTCTTCCTTTGCTTAGCATCTACTTGAGGAAAGGTTTTATGGTCAGCACTTTTCTCTTTACGATATATGAACATTACGTAACTAACTTCCTTTCCTTTTCATCTTTTAATTTAGTAAACTTTCAACTGGTATAGTTCCTTATACACTTGCAAGTATCGCCATATTACGCTGCTGTGTGTAGCTGACGGAAGATCGCATATCAAATGATTCAAATGTCTTCTCGCAGCAGTCATAAATATCCTTTGGGCTATAAGGTTATGTAGCTTTGAAAAACACTTGGGAAGTACAGTTTCTTTGCTTGCAATTAATGGACGTTGATCTATTGATGAGTAAGAAACCTTTTGTTGGACAAATATTACATATATAACGTAACAGATTTTTCCCGCTTGTAGCGCTACCTAGGAAGTTAAAAAGAAATGAGAGAAATTTCATCAAGAGAGAATAAATGAACTACGGTTAAGTTTAGCATTCCATTTTCAATAGAAAGTTTCCTTGCAGTGAGCTGGAGGCGTTAATAAGTTTACATACGAAGTGAAGTGACAATTATTTAGTTAGAAGTTATATACGTTTCCTGCAATGACTAGTCTACGAGTCTTCCCAGATAGCATGCCACCTTGCAACAAGGTTGCGAGTCACTTTTATTTAAGTGTCAGATTTGATATTGTGTTGAACTTAATAATCGAGCATGAAACATACTTGTTAAAATAACGTAAGTGGCTGGGTTGTTATAGCTAACCTAAATCAAGCTTGTAGGAAAAAGCGGTTATGTGAGGAAGCTTAACTTGAATGTTATATTAATTTTGTTTCCGCTGTCGTATCAGTGCGATGAAGTCCCATCACATGCCAGGACTGTTTCGCTATATACTAATCTTCACCAACTCCCACTCTTTTACTATAGTTGTCTCTTACGATCTGATGAATTAAAATAGCGCTTGGAAAGCGAGCTAGGGAGTGTGATTCCGTGATCTGGTGACTACGGCATCGGATTGGTGTGCCAGTGGATTCCCACCCAAGGCAACATTTTTAAAAAAATAATATATTGTTTTTCTTTCTTGTCCTGTCAAGGTTATTTGAACCTTGGTTCTTGTAAACTAAGCTAGTGATTCCGCCTTGTTTAAACCTTTTTGGCTTGATCTGTTAAGCTTGCATGAAGCTACCCCACTTGTCAAAGGACGCTTGTCACTTCAGAGTTGTTATGTGGGTAGATAGACTATTTTCTACTTAATTTGTATTTATGGGATTTAGATGTTGAATCCGCATCCAACAACTTCCGTCGTGCCTCTCAAAAGCTTAAAAGAAAACTCCTGAATCGGCAGCTTGCCAGCTGGTTTCTGCCCAAAAGAGAGTATTACGTGATCAGTACAATGACTGTATTGACAGTTTTTCTGGCTTTCAAGCAAGTAGTATGTTATTTTTATTTTTATTTTTATTTTATTCAAGAACCTTCCGAGTTGGCATCATGTTGATTCAATACGAAAATGGACTTCCTAAGTCTGACGTCATTGTTGCCATAGAAACAACACGGTACTCTGTATAAACAAAGCTTGTAGACATGTGTTTTGCGATGATAATTTTGTGAACTACTCATCCTCGTAGTTCTTTCGATGTGTTTTATTTTGTCACCAAACCTTTTAACACTGCTAAAAGAATATACAGGAATGTATCAAAAAGTTCCCGGACTATGTCTATAACGCACCAACAGATCGAAGCATAGTGTTGCACTTCCAGCGAGAAAGACCTGAAATATTGATAACGCAGTGTGCCAAGTGGTATCGCTGTATTAACATCAGGAGTTATTATAATGGTGATTGTATTAGTTTGCGATGACATCATAGACAGAAAGGTGGAACTCGAGCCAACGTGATATTTTGCGTTAAACTGAGCAAATCGGCCATGGAGACAATGAACATGATTCTCCAAGCTTACGGCGATGAGTCGTACCCAATATTACGAGTCGCACCTGAGCTTCAAAAGTGAGGAACTTCCCTTGAAGGCGACGAGCGATCTGGAAGGCCTTTAACGAGCATCCCCCCCCCCCCGAAAATATGTGCTGTGCTGCCATGTATTGGCGCGCTACAGAGTTAGTCCGGGATTTTTTTAAATTCATTTTTGTACTTGAAGCATATAACAGTAACATTTTGAAATGACACTAACCAGGAATCGAATCTGGATCTCCCACTTACCGGGACAGGGTTTTACCATTGATCCTATCACTGTCCCCTGTCATACAAAGGCTTCCTCAAGTATGAACTTGACTAACCAAGAATTGTCTTGGCGCCAATAGCTCAATGATAAAGCCTGGTAAGTAGGAGACCCTGGTTCAAACCCATATAGGTGCATTTTTTCTGTAGACTAAACAATATGTCCCCAGACACAGAGTTGCCTTCTAATGGAAACTAATATACAGACATGATGCTATTTTACCATTGTTCTGTTTATTAAATATATCTCTATCTCTCCCAGTTCATTCCCAGATAGCATGCCAACTTGCAACAAGGTTGTCAGTTACTTACTTTGGACTTGTCGAGCTTGATATTGTGTAGAACTTCATAAACAAGCATGGAATAAACTTGTTGGAACAACACAAAGTGGCTTGTTTGAACATCGTTGTTGTCAGTTGTTATAACTAGCCTAATTCAAGTTTGTTGGAACAACCAGCTATGCGAGGAAGCTTCTTAAACTTTGAAAATCTACTTGAATTTTGGTTCGTCTCTCTTCCGCTGTCGTATCAGTGGGCTGAAGTCCCATCACGTGCCAGAACTGTAAACTCATCTCCGCCAGCTCCTATTCTTCGCTTGGAAAGCGAGAGAGGGCGTGTGATTCCGTGGTTTAGTGATTACAGCACTGGATCCGTGTGCCAGTTATCTCGGTTCGATTTCCACCCATGCCAACGTTTTCACTTTTTAAATAAGGTACTACATTACGTTTATCTTTTTTTGTCCTGTCAAAGCTATTTGAACCTTCATTCTTGTAAACTAGACTAATGGACTGAACCTTGTTTTAACCTTTTCGGTTTGATTTACTAAGCTTGCATTAAGTAATCACATTGTCAAAGGAAGCTTGATCCATTTTTTTGTCAAAATTGGGTTTCAATTTGTCTTTATTTCGATCCAATAAATTATTTTAGACACTTTCTAAATTGTTAATAAAAGTTTATGCATTATTTTTTTCTAGTTTTGCTAAAATGGGAATTTGTTTATGTGGACACCCTGTATATTGACTTTGTTGCACTAAAATATAAAAGTAAGCTGATTGTTTTTCATCACCTACCAGTCAGGATGATTTATAGATCCGTAAAACAAATTGTTTCTTTGTGCTAAGTGAATCAAGTTACACAATAGATATTGCATTTTAACGATAATTTCGCTAAAGATCCTTTTCAAGGCGGAGTAATCTATCACCGTACACACTTTTTCTCCCCCTACCAGGATATTTTGCATAATTTTATTATGTCGAGGTTCTAATTATAATAAATTCACTTCTTTTCAGAAAGA
The DNA here is from genome assembly GCA_022664845.1 of Lepisma saccharinum. Lineage (NCBI taxonomy): Eukaryota > Metazoa > Arthropoda > Insecta > Zygentoma > Lepismatidae > Lepisma > Lepisma saccharinum. Next base: position 34,772 of record JAGDQP010005115.1, on the reverse strand, counting down.
AAAAGAAAGAAAAAGTTGAACAAGTGTGATTTTTTTTTAAGAAAACAAAAAAAAAAGTACCACCCACTCGCAGTTTAATGGCACGGTTTTCAAATATGAGTAATGAATACCCGAGGCGATAAACCTGCAAACGCTCTGGTTAATCTTACGCGGGTTTTTGTTCCTGGAAGTTCCACGAACTAAAAAGAATATACTGATGACGTAAGGCACTCTGTAAACAAGTACGGAATATACAAAACTGGAAGAAAATAGCATTAATCTAATACAATTGGAAACTTTTTTTTAAAAAAAAGTTGGGGGAGTGTGCACAGTTTTCTAAATGTCATTTCCGAATATGAGTGTTTTTACTTTATGTAGACCTTTAATTAAGTTCATATTAAAGCACTGTGTAATCATAGCATAAAATATTAAATAAATATCTCGTTTTGATCTCCAATATGTGTACTGTGTTCCAGAATATTAGAGATTAAATATTGTTATTTCTAACATCCTGACAAAAGTATGTTGGAACTTCTAGAATATTTCTAAACTGTCTTGAGGGTACGCAACCACTTAACAGCAGTAAATCGGGGAGTGAGACATGAATTATGGTCTCTCGCTCACTTTATTTAATACATTATTTAGAAGAGGTTGTAAAGAGAATCTTCAAAATTGGAGAAGTTATGGCCGTGGGGAAAAAATCAGGGAATTTCATTTGCAGATTCTATTCAGTTCTTCTTGGCAGGGATTCTCCCAGACCTCCCCCCGAATGGGGCTGACACCTCAAATTCTCGAGCACACCCCCTAACTTAAAAGAATACGGTTAAAAATCGATAGTAACAACGCAAAACTACTTGTAAAGATTCTCCAAACCGAAAATTCTATCAGAAACCCTTCTCCTTGTATAAAAATGTGACATCACTTAAGAAAATGCTAGATCAAAAGAAATTATAAGCTAAACTCTGCGGACCGACGGCAGCCCGCCATCGGCCCGACGAGTTTTGCTTCTGGGGATAAGGTGCATGGAATGAAAAGAAGATAAATAGTAGAACATGTATCCAACCGCAAGTATAGGCTACCTGCGAAGTATTATTAGTGAAATTATGAAATATGATAGAGAGAGGAAGGGGAACAAGCAATGGTGAAACAGGTATTCACAAAGAAAAAAAAAAGAACCTTTTATGTGAACCTATGAAAAAAAGAATTAGAGAGGAAAAAAATGATAAAATATTCTGTGTGGAGTATATTGGTATATGGTGCCGAAAGGTGAACTTGACGAGAGAAGAAAGAATTGCTAACTCTCGAAATGTGGATATGGTGAAGAATTGGAAAGAGTAAGCTGGATGTACGAGTACTGTGGAAGCACTGAAGAAAAAAATGAGAGAAACGAACAATATTGGAGACAATAAAAGAGAGAAACAAAAACTGGCCAAGACCGGCTGCCCACTGATGGATGTGATTGAAGAAATAGTTGAGAGGAAAAGGAAGAAAAGAGATCCAACTCTTAACAACATTAAGACTATGCGCACACTAGGGACAAAACAGTCGTACGACTGTCTGGCTCCTGTCGTTGGCAATGTAGTTTAAATGAGAGGGCGCACACCAACGACAACGACAGGAGAAAGACAAAAATGTCGTGGAGCCTGCCCGACAGCTCGCAGACAAAACTGTCGCCAGGGCTAGCTCACAACATAGAATAGCATTGGCGTACCGCAGACCAACGACAAAACAGTTGTACGACAGCTATCATTCCTTCAGCAGTGACCACAAAGTTAACAACTTTTTCTGTGTATTGTAGGCCTAATGTGCGAATTAATGGATGAAGATATTGAAACATTCATCGAAGAGGTCGAAAAGCGGCCGGCTCTTTTTAACAAAAAGTTTAAAAGAATATTCAAACACCATTTTTTTTTTCTTTTTTTTTAATATACTGTATGGTAGGAAGTTTGTGGTGTTGTGATACCCAATTGGAGCTCTTTGGAAGGAGAGAATAGAACAAAGGCAGATAAGTTCAGGATGGATATTGTATTTATTACCCCTGTCATGTTTATTGGATGAAAATACGCAAGCGTGTTACCTCACGATATGTACAGATGCTTATCAGAATAATGGAAACACCTGTAGTTGGCAACACGTCAGATGTATGGGTTGGCAGTGGTGTCGTGGCGACCGCAGCGCCGGACTGCTGGTGGTGGTGTGTTAGGTCGGTCTCCATACTACGTCAGGCGTCGTGGAACAGGAGTGTGCAGTGGCTGCAGCAGACGGAGGTAGTGTAAAATGGGAGACCTCTCAGAGTTTCAAAGAGGGCAAATTGTTGGTGCGCGGTTATGTGGAGTGAGTGTGACGGCAGTGGCTAGTGTGTTAGGTGTGTTGCCAGGGACAGTGTCGAAGGTGATGACGGCCTATACAACACACGGGAAAAACACATCGGGGAAGCGGAACAGTGGGCGGAAGAAAAGCATCAGTGACAGGGCACGCCGGGTATTAAAGCGCATTGTCACGCGGAACCGTCGTGCCACTGCGGCGCAAGTGACGGAGGAACTCAAACAGCACCTCCCCCAACCTGTTTCGACAATCACAGTCCGCCGCGAATTACGTGACATGAACTTGCGGGGTCGTGTTGCACGGGCCAAACCTCTCATCAGGGACCAGAACGCTTTAGCACGCCGCAAATGGTGCCGCGACCATGCAACTTGGACCGTTGACGACTGGAAACGTGTGGTATGGTCGGATGAGTCACCATTCACCCTATTCCAAACCACGGGCCGTGTTTATGTGTGGAGAACGCCCAAAGAAGCGTATGATCTGCAGTGTCTCCGCCCAACTGTGAAACATGGTGGCAGCACGGTGATGCTGTGGGCCGCAATATCATGGTTTTCATTGGGTCCTGTGGTCACACTTCGCGGACGCATCACTGCCAACGATTATGTCGCAATTTTAGGAGACCACTTGCATCCTATGGTCCGGATGTTGTTCCCGGACAATGACGCCATATTCCAGGATGATAATACACCCATTCACACAGCTGGAGTTGTTGCAGCGTGGTTTGAGGAACATCGGGATGAAGTTCAACACCTCCCCTGGCCCGCCCAATTCCCTGATCTCAACATAATTGAACATCTGTGGTCCATCTTGGAAACACGACTCCGGCGACGATTTCCACCTCCATCCTCTCTCACAGAACTGGCCGATGCCCTGCACGAGGAATGGTGTAATATTCCACTTGCTACCATTCACGACCTCTATGGCTCCATCCCACGTCGCATCAAGGCTGTTCTGAAGGCGAAAGGTGGCCCGACACCATATTAATCTGGTAAGTTGCACTTTCGTTCAGGTGTTTCCATTATTCTGATAAGCATCTGTATATATATAATAGGTGCACCAGCAGTTTGATCGCGTCATTGTGTTGTTTTTGGAGGAAATACTTCTCACGATCACGTCGCAGCCCCTATGCATGGAAATTGTTGACATTTTTCCATTGGCTACCATCACGTTCAAGACCTGCGGGAGAGGATAAAAACTATCCCTTGTCCTGTAGAGGGCATTCATGTTGATCGGTATTTACTTGTAATATGTCTGTGTTGCAACTGAAACTACGTTCATTAGAAGGAGGAATAATTTTATTTACTAGGCTTTTAGGATCTGCACTTCAACATTACAAATAATGAATTTCCACGTAAATGAGAAAAGCATGGGCGAATTTAGAAGAGTGACTCGAACTCCTGAAATTTTGATTTGATACAAAATGTGCATAATTCAGGCGCAGTGTATATATGTTATAAATTTTTAATTTTTGCGTTTAGGTATCTTTGGGTAAGGTCGGAATAGGGTAGGGCAGGGAATAACACAGGTAGCGACCATTGCCTTTGTCACGGTGCTATACCAACACTCGTTGTTCGGTGAAACTGAGGAACCCACAAGCCGGCTCAAGTTCTCACGCCAGCCATCCTGACAGGTTTTCCAAGATTTTCTTGTGTCCTTCAGACTTTTGACAGGCTTAGGTTATAGCTGTCAGTATATTGCCATTAAATATTTTTAAAAATCTAACTCCATGGCTTATGGAACTCGCAAGTTCATCGCCGCTATAACAAACTTTCGCCATTGGATTCTATCCTTGGTATGATGAAGCCACATTTTCATCACAAACGGGGAACTGTCGGTGTACCTGTTTGAGTATGACTGTCTCAAGTTGGAGATCATCTTCCAGAAAAAGGAAACGCTTGTAGAAGATGCAGAATTCGCAGTATTCGGAAAACCTCGTTGTTTATTACTTTTCAAGAACAAAACATATTTCCACTATTGTTGTAAATTTTTATTCATATATAATGCAGAATTTGTAAGTCGAAATGTAAATATTATTCCTTGAATTTTTTTTAAAATTATTATTATACAATACAATTGTTATAACCCAAAATTGAACAAATCAGCAATTCTGGGTAAAAAAGAGATCAGAAATTAAAAGTTGTACCTTCACTCTATGGGAATAGCCGTGGCTCAGGCTGTAGCACGTCTGAGTACGAATCGGTCGGCCCGGGTTCAAATCCCGGCCAGGACACTGGATACTTTTCTCGCAGTGTTCTCATGCTCCGAGGTCCACTCAGCCTCCTAGCAAATTGAGTACCAGAGTGTCCTTGGTACTCCTGGGCACCTTGGGAAGGTAAATACGGTCGAGCGTGGGACTGACCACCCCACCTCACTTCGTACCGTAGGTCAACAAAAGGTGGATCGCTACCTCCACATCCCCAATGCGCCGTTCACGGTGCGTACGTATTGCACAGGGAATAACTTTACCTTTTATTAAACCTTTACCTTCACTCTATGGATTTGCTTCAATCAAAGGCTCATTGGAAAAAAATAATTCGAATTGCGCCCATTTGGGATATATAATTGCGAGGTGCAATGTGACGTCATCACCTAGACTAAAAATTATGTTAACCACAAAATGTTATATTGGATTAATAATAGAAATTCAAACTCGAAATAATTTGGGCATGAAAGGGATAGTTTTGATAAAATGGAATTTCAGAACTTCGTAATGTATCTTTCAACAGGTAATTTACAAATCTGCATAGCTTTCAAGAAAGATGTAACTTACATTTTATTAATGCTCCGGCTGGGGTTGTGAAATATCTCGATAAATACTGCCTGACATCAGCTCCTCTGCTTTGATTTGAATGTAATGAAACACTGTCAAGAGGACACTGACAAACGGTGTCAGTAAAACATATGCCATCTTTTGTACGTACGAAATTCATTCAGATATCAAAATGGACCGGAGCAAACACAGTCTAGTGGTTAGAGCGTTGAACTCATGTCCGTGTGGTCCCGGGTTCAATTCCCGGCTGGAGTCCCACTTTTCGACGTCCCAGCGTCGTGAGGCAAATTGGAGAGTCACGTGAATAAAGACGTGACGGCCACCTTCGGTCTGGTAAGCCCCTGATACGCCTGTTCGTGATTAGGTACGCGCATTGCTGACCACACAGCCGTTATCAGGTGGACGTAGTAACACGAAACACGGACAGATGGCATTGGGGCAGACTCAGGGCCTATAGGCCTGTTACACCAGTGTTTTCTTTTTTAAATAGAAATATCTTGAACCTGTATTATCTGGCTTTACTAGTCGAATATGTTTGCCGTCAAGAGCTCCGATTACGTTGGGAAAATTGGTACGTTCACTGAATGTGTTAGCTATGTTCATCCAGTCTTCTTCTTTTATTTCATCCGATTGTAGTTTTCCCCAAATCTTGTCACAGCCGTCTTTGACAATAGATCGAAGAGTAGAGGGTGCAATCAGGTATTCATATGATAGAACATTGAAGCTAATTCAAGTTGACAAGTAACTAACGAAAAAAAAAACGAAGTTAAGATGATGGATGTATGCAAGATAATATTATGCTTTCAAGTTCCTTTTCAAATTCGTTCAACTTCGATTAAATTTGAGCCATTAATTATAAAGATGTCTTACATAATCGTATTCAAATAATCGATTTTTAAAGAACCATCATGTTGAATCAAAATGGCGGATGAATGACCGAGAATTTCGAATCACTGTTTCAATTGTGTATATATTTTACGCAAAACCGTTTGATGCTCGCGTAGATCTTCGTACAAAATGTGAACTTAACTTTCAATAACCTAGAACTATAAAGAGGATGCACCCACTATGGTCTACATTTTCGTTTCAGTTTCTTTTTTCGCTGAACAACAAGAGCACAAAACACTGCAGTTTCCATGATATCCATTTTCCACAGAGTTTACAAGAGATCCGGCCAGTGCTATTCCTACAGTGCTTCTGTTCAAATTTTCCCGCCGACAGATTTGTCCCCAGTGTGCGCGGGTATCACGACAAAACAGTTTTGTCGTTGAATTGTCTTACATCGAGCACGACAGTCGTACAACAGTCGTACGACTGTCTTGTCAGTGTGCGGTAGCCCTAAGGAAAATAAATCACGTATACTGAGATAAAAGGGAAAGCGTAAGGTCGAGATGGAGGGGGTTTAACTTGCGTTGAAGTATTGTCATATTAGGCGGGACACAAACGACGACGATAATAATTCTGGGGACATGTTTAAAAGATAAACAATCAAAAATATCCCAAATAATATTCCCTAGAAAAAAAAAACGCTTACTTTAGAAATACAACAGTTATTGTCTAAGCTCACCACATGTGTGAATTTGAATTTAATTTTTAAGACATATCCATACGCTGTGTGTATGTGTAAGTTTTCATATTTTTTAAGATACTGGACAAATGACAAGCAATACTGAAAGTTTCGAAAGCGGCCCCAATAATACATGTAAATGTGTATTAAATAATGTCAAAAGAGAGAGATGGTTCTCTCTTTGTGTCTGTCACACACACACATTCAGCGTAGATATGTAGGCCCTTATAAGGCCTTTAGGTAACTTTGGTTCAGGCCGGGTTGATGAATGATGAGATGAATTTGTGGATTGAAGAAAGGAAGAAACGGGAGAAACCAGATAAAACCCACGCATATGGTGTTTATCTGCTACAAAGCTCACATGGTATGACCAGGGATCGAACCGAAAACCTCTAACACAAAAGATGAGCAACCATCACGTATCTGAAGGCAAGCACTTCCGAGTCGAGTGGTAAGTGGTGGCCAGAAGTGCAGTATGTCCCGTGCTTATTTATTAGGGATATCATAGAAGCCAGCGATTCTTCCAGACTCCTCCTGTGGGGGTGGGGGTGTTGTCACCCCCCCCCCAAATTCTCAAATGCGCCTCCTAACGCTTCAACGTTTACGGTCCAAGATCGAAATAAACCGTGCGAAACTCCATTTAGACACTCCCTATTTTGACTTTATACCTCCTCGAACTGAAAACCCTGGAGAAATCCCTGATAGAAACATTTTTAAAAGATCTGAATGGTTAAATGGAATTTTCGTCAGTTTTCTGGCCTCTTTAACAATGCACATTGTCAGATAATTTCAATCCCATTCCGGCTTGTTAAAGACAAGTAAAACTAATTGTGTTTACGTAGCAACCATGAATATAGTCATAATTAATTATTATTATTATTTAGGTTTGTGTCTACTACCGGTACCGGATCTATATTTTTTGTTGAAGAAAAAGATACGAGGACAGTTGCTCCAGCTCCCATTCCTTATTTAGATTACACACATTACAATCAGTATTATCTTTTAGGTTTCTTTGTATTCTGTGGTCGACGTTTGACATTGACAGTTGTTCCGTTCACTGGTGACCACTTCTCAAGGTCGTTATTGAGGATTATGCGACATGGCAGTGCCCATGACTGACTGCTCAAGCATCCGTCTCGAATGAAAAATGTTCTGACAACAACTCCAACAAGACTTGTTTCGCTTGAACACACGTGACATGACTTGCACATTCTTTTCGCAGAGTTAATTGATTGAACAACGGGTCGGTTTGCTAACTTTTCCTTTTTGCACGAGATAAGAGGAATAATTAACGTTTCTGCTCCGGACGGATCGAAGCCGTTAGATGCCATAACGTGTGCCCCGCCTTCCTTGAAGGACAAAATTACGTTGAAACTATGCATTTCTGAACTTTTCAAAACTTGGGCTATACTGCCTTATGCTTGGTTCAGAAAATGAAACGAAGATAGATGCTCTGGGCATTGTTTTAATATACCATTCCAACATTCGTCTGGTTTTATCGAGCACGAAAGTCACATATGCCAACTCTTAAATCGAGGAATGATACCTAAAACCAAAACCTTGGACTATTTCCTCAAACCCATTTTTACGGAAATAGTGCCCGCTGAGCAGTGATTCTACCAGACCCCTTCCCGTAGAGGGTGTCACTCCCAAATTCTCGAGCGCGCTCAACTTTCAAATTCTTTATGGGCTAAAATCGATAGGAACTGTGCAAAGGTCCACTTACACTCTCCCCAATTTTGACTTTACATCCACCCAAACTGAAAAATCCTGACCATCTCCGCTCTGCTTGTACACTGCTAACTAAAGCAAATACTTCAAAGCAAGTAAAAACCATGTTACTTTTCAATAATAATAATTAAAACCTTGTAGTTTCATTTCATAAACAATGTAGTTTAAAACGTTGAGAACATGGTTTTAGATAACATTTAAGTATTTTAAAGATAACATTCTGGTTTTACAATCAAGTTTTGTTTTTTCCTAAAATATATAAATATATATGTAGTCATTAGTTGTCGAGGAAACTGATAACTGAATAACCTTGTACGGTAAATTGTGTAGCGTTTAGAAAGATTGTAGAGTCACATGCGTTATCCACTTACATTGTTAGCATAAAATAAACGAGACCAAAAATAGAATTAAGATTATAAATTAAAAGATGGCATATTGACAGGCTTAAAATTACTTCCCTGCCACCAACTCGAAGAAATTCTTAAAGTCGAACTTTGAAGAGACTTCTGGTATGTTTGCTGGGTTTCTATCAATTCATTGTCATCTAATTATATGTTGCTTGTGAGGTCCCCTGGACACGTCCCCCCCCCCCCCCCCCGCCCCTCCAACGCAGTATTGTAGTTACCCATAGAGTTATAAAACTCCACTAGAGGCAGAACTGGCGCCACCGTCTACGTAGGTTTTAATTCCCAGCGTGGCGCCAAGTTGAACATTCAACTGTTTCTCTGTTTGGCAGGGATGAAACAGCGAGTCGTGCGCTGCCTGATATCATTTGTATGTACCACGCACGATCTTTTTATGAAGAAAAACAATTGAGAATTCACATTAGAGTTCACCTTCGTTTTGTTCAACACGTAAGATACAAACAATTCCTAATTAAATTGATTAATATAAGGTATAATTTAATATAAAAATCACTTATATAAAAAGTTCTTGATAAATATTATTTTTGTTCTCAAAAAATATTTTTGTTAAATTTTGAATTTTATTTATGGCCTTTAGGCATCAGGCTCAGGCCAGGAAAGGGGAGGGGAAATGATTCGGGAAGCTGTCGACCAGGGCCTATGTTGAAGATGCCATCCCCGTTTTAATTTGTTAAATAAAACAACATAATGTTGATACTTAAAGCTACATAACTTATTAAAAAAAAACCAGATACATTTAAAAATATTATACAGCATTAGGGATATAACGCAAGTGACAATATTACACACACAAAATACTAATGCTGTAATTTATACAACCAACGATTTACCTGCATAAATTTACAAAGAAAATTATAACATTGAAAATAGGGTATGGGCAACGGTCGTCGGACATACACTAGTAGTCGGTAATTTTCACAAATATTGAAACAAGACGTATGTCATTAAAATGCACATAAAAATTATCTCTAGTTTTCGTACAGCTTTAGCTTGATATTTAAGTTCTACCATCTATCGAAAGTGACATTATATAGATAAAAAAACACTGGCTTCCCTGGTTAGCTTAGAAGATGCCGGAAAAGTTATGAGAATGAAGAAGACTGTCTTTAAATTTAGAGTAAAAGTTTTTGCCTTGAAAGTACTAAAAGGGATTGTTTTTTCTAGCTTTTCAAATGTTCCGTTTTGAATTTATATCATAAACAATGCGAATAGTCATGTCTATTAAGTATATTACTGTGTCCGAGTTCAGGTATATAAGGTATATAGAATTCACGAGTTTTCCTCTTACCGACCAGGGTGACCGATGAGAAGCGTTTATCTATTTTTGTTGTGATGTTAAATTTGTTTCTATTGTTCTTAATAGTGTAATCAGGGTGTTCCTGGTTCGATTACCAGCTGGGACATAAGTGGTTCGGAATCCACATTAAACTGTAGGTCCCGTCCTTAGGACGTCATCTTCGTGCGATGAAAGGCAATGGCAAATCACCATCGGTTCACCTAGCTCTGGGATTTTCAGATCAAGAGCTGCCTACCAGCAGAACACATCATCATTGTTCTTAATAATTTAAGTCTTTTCAACAGCCCATTACTTACAGATCCGCCGTAGCTCAGTGGTAGACCGTTGGTGTAGCATTCGGGAAGTCATGGGTTCGTTTCCAGCGGCCGACCATCCTGACAGGTTTTTCCAGATTTTTTGCTCAGGTACACCAGGCAAATGCAGGGATGGCACCTTCAACATAGGCCCTGGCCGACATTTCCCCGAATCCTTTCCCCTTCCCTATCACCGCCTGAGCCTTAGGTGCCTATGTTGAAGTCATCAATAAAATATAACAGTACATTATGGGCTTAGAACTATTTAAATTTTAAATAGACCTATATTTTTTTCTACACGAATATAACCACTTGATTAAGAATAGGCCTAAATTAAAACGATCCATTATTTTAGAATGTAAGAATACTTATTTTTATGTACATTTCTCTTTGGCATTGAGAGAGTTTTGTAACTATGTATCAAACACGATATAATACCTTCGCATCGAATAATTCTAATCAAATGTGTGTGCTTTCTTTTATATTTCTAGAAGACAAACTACACGAAAGAGCGTCTTACATAATGAAACATTTTTCACGGAATATTATTAAATAAATAATTTATTTGTGAACCATTACTTCCTTTCTTCTATTTCTTAGTACAACCGTAAGCTGCACAGGAGATCGGCATTTTCTTCTTAAATAGAAACGAATCAAAGAAAACCATGCCAAAGTGTGTAACACAGAAGCCATATGATAGCAACTCTCAATATACGTGTTGTTGCCAAACAAACATTCTCTCGCTCAACTTTCAAGTGGCGCCGCGTCAAGAGCGCCAATCCTGCCTAGTGGAAAGGTTTTGTAACTGTATAGTTACCCCACTGCCTGTCTCAAAAACAGCCGTCTGACGAGGTCATTCATATACACCTTTTTAAAAATTTTATTCGTCTGCTAATTGGGTCCCACATGTTACTGCAACGAATTATTGTACTTTAAATCATACAAAATACTAGTAATAGGTCAGTTTTATGGAGGAGAGCTATGGCCTAAATTTATCAAACTTTATGGATAGTGTCTTTCGGTAAGCATTCTTACGGGGAAAGGAATGAAGACCGGTCAAGGCCTTAGTTGAAATAGCATCCCGTTATTCGCCTGGTGAAACAGCTGTCAAGATGGTCGGTACAAGGATTAACTCTTGTTCTTTCCCATTGCCAATATAATGTCTACGAATAAGCATTTGACTCAAAAGGGCAGAATTTAGTTCCTGCAACGTATCGGTTGAGTAGCGATAGATATAGTTTACGCTCTTACACGATATTACTTTCAAGTGACTAACAGGTATTATCATGTTAAAAAGAAGTGTTTCCTTAAAAACATACGATTATCTAGATCTACTGATCTATATCTAATCATGCAGTCACTGTAATGTTACATACAGTGATAGATTCGCACGTGCGCTATAAATTGGATATTCCCTCGATGTCTCCACATAAGAGGAAGAGCAACTCTGCAGTATGAACGGGCGTAAAATAATTTTTAGAAATTCTCCTGTTTAAGAATTTACAGATCGAACTCTGGTTTCATCTGTGCAACCTTGAAGTTTCATAATTTTGACAGTCTTCAGAACTTCCCCGAGGCCAAAGCCTCGAGTCTTCAGAACTT
>JAGDQP010005115.1:0-13444 GCA_022664845.1 Lepisma saccharinum | reverse complement strand
CCTAATTCTATTCAAATGGTCTTACGAACGTTGATCTCGTGTAACTTGTTCGTTCCCTCGGGCAAAAAATGTTGAGCCCGAATAAAAAACCTTTGCCGAATAAAAAACTGCATGATAAATTTAACTTCAATTCGACAACACTTAAAAAGATGAGAGGTTCTGTGCCAATTTGAACTCCATAGTAGTCCTGCATTTCCACCTAGATTCAGACTACATTTGATCACGAATCTAGACGTTCCTCGAAGCTGAAAAATGTAATTAACACAAATCCGATCTACCATATGCTTATTGGGTAGAAAAATTATAAAGTTTCAGGAATTTAGATTTGTCATGTCTAGTTTCAAACTGGTACTGTATCAGTTATAATGGGAAGGTGGCTTATCAACATTAAGGAACCCTATGTATTGCAGGAACATCGACCTCCTCTAATAAAAAATAAAAGGCCAGTGCATTGTAAAATATTTGAGCAATTGGTTGCGAACCAAAGATTTAGAATACTATTCTTCACGTGAAGTGTGAGCTTAGAAGCGAAGAATAAGATGTACACGAAAACTATGAATAGTTATTCACTTGCGCTTTCAGTCATGATTACAATTGGTTCTGTGGAAAAGAGGAAAGTCCTTCAAGACCTGTTTAAGACCTTATCAGTGATTAGTAGCTTCCTGATACCTTATTATTATAATCCCTGCAATGGAAAACGGAAGGCTACAAATAGGAGTAAGTTTTGCATGCCCCTGGTTAGAAATTTCTTGATAAAAAGCACTGGCCTAACCAAAGCTTCCACTATAAAGTTCCGCGAAATAAGATTCAAAATTATTGTTCTAAGTGAATCAGTCACTGAAAACTTGCCAAAGAAAATGCTTACCTTTGGTTCCATTACGTCTTCGAAATCTTCGAAAGTTGTTGCTCGTTTTAATCCAATTGCTGCTCGGTAAGTATTGTAAGACTTCAAACCATGGTCTCTACCTCTTGCTATATTGAAGGATATCAAGTCAACACCAAAGGGGTGGCCAGCTCTGAACATGTATTTTGTTAGCTGCAATTAGAAATTACATTTTGAATTCTGTATAACTAGTGGATTTAGAACTTTCCAGAAGGTAAAGTGTACAAATGTAGGTGTAATATTTCCTTAATTTCAGTTAATATTAATATCACGTGACTTACTGAAAACAGATCCAAAGTAATTCGAAATAAAAAATTTTAAATTTAGGATTAGTGAAAGTTCGATTGAACAGCATAAAATCTATAACCAGAATTTCAAAATTTTATAAGTGACTTTTTACTTGAGATAGAACTAATGACCATTAAAAAAGGTAATGAAATTTCTTGCAATAGATGTTAGGATTGCAAATTAATACAAAGGCTAAAAAACTAAGGTATTATTCAAGAAATTTTGAACACTTTCAGAAAGAGAATTAAAAACCGATTTCGTTGCTTTACTTTTACTCAACGTCAATTACTTTAGTATGACGCTTTTGTGAGAAATCTAATCTGCAGTATTCTAAAACTTTGATAAATCTTAAAATATAATTTTGATACTCCAACATTTTAATTTTTGAAAATCCTCTGATGCAGCACTATCTTTCGGCACATTTCTTAAACGAATACAACCATATATTTGTAGGAACTTTTATTCATATTTCGACCTCGGATACTAACCTTTAGGATTAATACATTCATCACTCTGTATATTATGTACATTTTCATCAATTAGAAGAACCTACTACGGAAAGCTTTCTTACATTCTATCCAATATAACTCTGCAAACTACCGCTTACAAATTTACTGTGGTACAGTCCAACAGAATTGATTCTAACTATGCTGTAATACTGAATTTAAAATTTGTGAAATCAAGAGCGTTCATTTGTAAAGTTTAATAAAGTAGATTAATAGGTTTAATGCAGTGTCTTGAAACGTACTGTAAACACGCTGTAACTTGTACTAATGTGCCATATAAATATTTCTGCCAAATAATTCGATCCAGCGAGTTAAAAAAGTTAAACTCATGCGAAATCAGTGATATTTTCATGATATTCAGATTTATTTTATACGCTATGAATCATCTTGATAAAGAAATTTCAAACAGCAGCAGTTTGTAAAAGATCGGCAGATTAAGAACTTAACATAATTCTAGTATTAATACTAATTCTTGTAGAAACCATTTTACCAATTACTTCCGATCACTACGAAACTACATTAACCTTATATTAAAAGGCATGTTATTTGATTTTTATGTTTTACTTAGTGCAGGGGCATTACGTAAGAGACCTCCAATGGGAAGTTTTTCCGAACATTCATGTTTCAGACATTTGTAGACTAACTGAATCTAAACAGACTCAAGTGAGGAATGTAAAATCGATACTTTTACATCGATAAAATAAAATTCTAACATGTGTAAGAGGACTTAGTACTACAATCTCATTCCGAAACGAATACCTGAACCTCGCTTATGGTATCTTTCTGGAGCCCCAACACCTCGATCGTACCAAACGTTGCTGATAATAAATACAGATATTACGGCCGAAGTTTAATTTGACATTACATGGCGTTCGAAACACAATCAATAGAAAAAGGTAACAAGGATTGATCATTCTTACCCCTTCAGTGACTGAAGTATCAATTTCCTGCATGGGTTGTGTAGTCATCGTATTCATAATTCTGTCGTAGAATTGCCTCCTTCGCATACGGGCTGGGTTGAACATAATCTCTGGTAGGTAAATTACCTCGTCTACTACTTCCTTGCCGGAATCTTGTTTCTCCATCACCCTAAGATAAATTTCAATTTAAAAATTAAAGTTTTTTTTTTTTTTGTCCAGCGATTCTCCAAGGATTTCCAGTTTGGTGTGAAAATAAATTGTGGGGAAGTAAGTAAGTAGTTTTCATTGTTTCTACGGAGCTTTAACTTTAAAAACTTTAAAAGCTGGGGTATGCACTCAAGTATTTGGGGGTACCATCACCTCCCCCATTGGAGAAATGAAGGTTTGGCAGAACACCTGTGTTTATTCCTTTGCGATCTGAAATACTTGTTTTAAAGGATGAAATGCACTCAATCTCAAATCAAAAATTCGCAAAAAGAAAAAAAAAAGGTAATAGGACACGTTAGCGTGCAGAGCGTGTGTTTCTTTGTTGCCACTTGAACGAGCCTTTTACCAGCGAGCCAGGTTTTACAACATGTCTACAATAAACTATTTATCCGAACGATCCTGCAATGTGAGCCAGATATGAACGAGCAAACCGTCTGAAGAGGGTGCTGCTGCTGAAAAAAGCGAAAACTACAACAAGATGAGAATTCCAATATAGTTTTCTTCTCCAGTACGTGATTCGTCAATATCTTCATCATCGACCTATTTAGGGCCATCTGCTGCGTCTACTGCAACAGTCCCTGATCCCTCTATGGATATTGACGGATTTCACATCCCCAAGAAACCAGCAAAAATTCGCTTCAATGAGGATTCTTTTTCACCTGTTAAAGACTGCAAATTCTTTTCAATTGCTGGACAAACTCGGATGCTTCCTTGCAACAGACTGATCATGAAAATTCCAAATCTGCTCGACCTCCACATCACGCAAAACCTCCTGCTGTCTTCATATGGCATTACCGATAGTTATTCTTTCAGCAAAAGCTTGGCTGCCACTTGTACTGACCATCTAGTCATCAAGCACACCTCTGATTACATCAAATTTCAAACTAAGATCAAATCTGATTTTAACAAAATTCAGACCTACTGTTCACAGCGAAAGCTGCAATTTGCTACTGAATCAAAGAAACTTGATCGCCCTCTAAAAGTAGTCTTTCGATTGAAGACGTCTCAGAAGATCTTGTCGCACAAGGGTTTCTACTTGTTTATGTTACCCAGTTACATGGAAAGGATAAATACTCAAAAAATCCGATATCCACTTTTGTTAATTTCTCTTCGCAAAGAATCCTTGTGACATTCTCAAAATGCGATATTTGCTACACCATGTTGTACATGTTGAACCTTACCGAGGTCCTACGGCAATTCAATGTGTAAAATGTCGGCGTATTGGACACGCCCAAGCCTCCTGTTTTTTTTTAACTTTCCGAGATACGTCAAATGTGGACTTTATCATCTGACTTCAAACTGAAAACCCGCGATGATCCTGCGCACTGTGTTCACTGTGCAGATTCCCATCCAGCGAATTACCTGGGATGCCAAGTTCTTCAAAGAATTATACGAATCCGCCAATCAGCATCACTGACAGTACTAGTTCTACCCACAAGATCTCCCCAGGGAGTCCAACGCACCTATTCAGCTACTGCTGCATCATCTGACACCAGTTTTGGCGAAACAATTCTTCAAATATATTTCAAACAGTGATCTTTCAACTCTCAGCCATGATTAACAGATTTCGGTCAAAAAACTTCTTTGATAAGATACAAATTATCAGACATTCTTCAGAAAATATTCTATGGTAGTCATCTCTGACTGAATTGCCGATTGTTTAAACAGACTATTCATCGGCCAGTGCCTTGAATCTTATGTGATTCAAGTCACTTGTCAACGGAGGACTTAAGGCTCAATCGCAGCGGGTTTTCCCGCCTTTTTCGTTTTACGTCAATTATTTAAAATTCCGTGCAGGTAAACAAAATTTAACTTTCCCAGACCATAGTTAGTTCCATCCTTCAATAATGGGTACAATTAACTTTAAGGAAATGTTAGTAATAACTTCAGGATTGTGTGCAGACACTTTTGGGAAATTATTCTGTCCCAAAAGTTTCTGCAAACAAACCTGAGGTTACTAGTAGCATTTCATACTCATCACATACTCAGCCTAGGGCTGCGACAGTTGCGTCCTATTGCCAATTCATGACATCTTTCTCACGCTACTACAATAAAATACATATAGAAGTCATGGACTCGCGTCAGGAACTTCTTATCCTGTAAATTGTCACAATCTGCTCTGCTCTGCTCTCCTACCTGATAAGTACAATTGATGAAACCTTACAAATCTAGACATACTTCGAAACTTCTAAATTAAAGAATACTGAATCTAACGTTAGTGTTAAAATTTAGTATTCAGGAATCCAGTTGTAAGAAAATTCATTTGCAAGGAACTAATATCCGCAGTAACTAGGAAACAGAGCTTAGAAAACCTAACCACAAACACGTTGCAAATTTAGAATGAAAAAGTTAGTTAATTTTTTTCGTACTATACGTACAAGCTCCATCTAGTTTATCGATGAGTATTACATTGTACAACGCTCATAAGCCAGTATGAATCATTGCGAAGTCTCGTAATTGGGCCAAGTTCTTAAAATCTGACTGGGGCTTCAAGTAGCGACAATTACAGAAATATTCTAAAATATTCAGAGGATTTTTTTCTTTTAATATGAATGAAACAAGTAAATTATCACCTCACATTGATCCCTTATTTAGGACGCGAATTTATCAAACTTAATTCACTCCATTTACCAAAATAAGAGCTATCCTGTTCTTATAATATTTATTAATCTTAAAAGCATACAAAGGGGGACATTTACTGAAGACCTATGAAATAAACGATAAAAAATATGTTTATTCGAAATACGAATGAGATTTTTGGAAGCTACTATAGACTGCTTGCTAGATTCATTATTTCAACTTACTATGTGCAGAAGGTAAAATTATGAATATGGATTTATCGCAGCTCCACCCCTCAACATTTCTTAAATGTGACTAATCAGTCAATAAGGAAATTTAATGTTCTGAAGTTTGGGGGATCACACGTTTGTTTCATTGAGTTATACTAGGCTAACTCTCGATCATGAAATGTTTATACATTTTCTGATTTTTAAAATTGTAACAATTGTATGGTTTCGAACATTTTCTCGTCCTCAAAACAACTAGTTTTATTTGAAAATTCAGTACCAAATGCCATGTTTGGTGCTGATACAGCCATTGGTATGTAAGTAATTAGAAATATTTAATTCTAAAACAAAATGTTTAGGAACACTGACATGTACTGTCCCAGTAGCAAATTGTTAAGTTTGGTGCAGAAACTAGCAACGGTATGGAAGTAATATTTTTTTGAAAAGGTTGGCAACTCTTCCTTTCACAACTGTTGCACCTATGGCACCAAAAATGCATCTGTATGTCCCTGTAATCAAATACCAAGTTTGGTGCAGATATGGCACTCTTACGAGTAATTTGACAAATTCTTGAAAAGGTTGGCAAACTGACAGTTTAAGACCTGTCGAATTAGCTACGGAAAGTTTGTTACGGATCTAGTTAACTGTGTGATTTGAAATATTAAAATTTGGAAAATGTTGGTAACACTGATTCATCAAATTGATGATACAAACTTAGCCCCGGCCAAGGTCTATGTACCAAAAATAATTGGAATCTGTTCGCTGTTCAGACGTGATTGGATGCCATTCAAAGTCTTACATTTTAAAAACTGTGTCCCCGAAATAATGGTGCAAACTTATTTACATAAAGAGAAAAAAAGTTCCTTCGAAAAAATTAATTATGGATAGTTTGGGAAAGAAGCGGTCAATGTCACGGCGGTATCGTCACAAATCGAGTCTTCGCTCGACACTGACGTAAGCGGTGTCTGCTTATCACTTAAATACCAGATATATCTATTTAAGTTTTTGATTGACGGGGTGCCGCATAGACAGGGTTCGCAAGATAAGAATTTCATTGAAAAGGAATTAAGAACTGTTTAATAGGGCAAGCCTAGAAATCCCCTGTAAGCTGTATTTTCTAATCAAACGTAATAGATGTATTAGGTACTACTTCGAGTTCGATTTGGTAAACCTACAACGCTTACGTCATTGAGATGTGACGTCATTTGTGACGATGCCGCCTTGACAGCGTTTCTAGCTTCGAAACTTATCAGATTTCGGAATTTCTTCAAAGGATCTTTTTTCTTGGTTTGATTTGAATAATCACCTTCCGAAGTTTACACCATTATTTCAGGGGACATCCTGTATAACACGTAATATAATAAATTGGTCAGACGATAAACTATGGTAACGAGATGTAAAGTGCATCAGCTATACTGTTAAGATGGATAGACGCCCAATTAACCTGAGTTTGGATTTTACTTATGGTATTTAGGCATCTAAGGTTCAGGCCGGAATAGGGAAGGAGAGTATTAGGGAAGGGGTCGGCACGATCTATATTGAAGGTGCCATCCCGGCATTTGCTTGCTGTGAGGGAAAATTGAAAAAAGCTTAGGATGGCCGGCCGCAAGGATCGAACTCGACCTCCCAAATGCTAAGCCAACACTATCACTGAGCTACGGCGGCCTCGTAATTAGCCATGTACTCTGGTAAATGTGCATTCAATTTATTTCCAAGAGACAAAGGTGTTACTAAAGCAATTATTGTGAAAGTTAACTTGCAATAATGAATTAACAAAAATTGAAAAGAATTATAATTTAGAAACTGGAAAATTTAAAGTTTGATTAATAATTTCTGGGACTGTAGCGAATTGATCTAAGGTTTTCTTAAGGCTCGTATTAGATTAAGGCGCTAATTAGTTTGCTTACAATGTAAAATTGTCATGAGTCTTCTAAATAATTTGTTTCATACTAAGATTTAATCTACATTCTCGTGGAAAGCAACCAGGACAATTTCGCTTCCTAGTTGGGCCATTAAATTTAAGATTTTTTTTTGTTTTACAATGTTAGATTTACAACATACCTCAATCGACCCTCTACAGTGGAGTGTCCAAATCTGAAAGCTGCAGTGGCGAATTCATTTGTTATGGACGGATTGATGTGGTGGTCGTAATCGAAGGAATATTCTGGTCGTTCAGTAAGCTTGTAGTCTTCCATTGCCTGGAACCCTATCAAATGAAAAAAATGCGAAATATTAGGCTATATGAAATATTGCTGGTAAAATTCAAGACTAATACAAAATAAACAATTTGGAATGATTCAACTAATACAGGGTTGGGCATGAAAAAACGTCCAGTCTCAATGTAAATGTCAGGACTAATCTTCACAACAAATTTTGGACATGTCCAGACACCTGTGTGCTCCTCTCAGCAAATGTTTGTATACAGGTATCATTCCTTGATGGCGATACTGTGGATGGTATTTTTGGTATCTTTGAATTGAATACTATGGGGCTCTATTCGTACACTTCTCCCTTCAAGTATTCCTACAGATAAAAGCTGTAGTTTGGTGACCGCGGTGGCCACAATGATTTGCTCACTGTAAGAGCAGGACTTAACATCTTTATGAACACGAGCAAGTGACATAAGACGCGACTGGTCATTCCATCCTGCGGGAAGAATTCGTACTAACTCTCGTGTTCTGTATTTAGTAATAAAAGTGCTCAGAAATAGCCAGGTACACATCAGTGTTGACTGGACTAAGAATATTAGGACGATAATGCGACTGTCACCATACACCGAACTATTGTTTGTATAGGATGCAGGATCTAGTGCAATGCAGGATGATTTTCGACCGCTCAGTACTCTGCAGCACTGGAAATTTGTGTAACTTTCCGGTGAAACCATGCTTCGTCAGACATTAGCAGGTCTACGACGCTCTCAAAGAAAAATCACGTTTAACATTCAATTCTTGAGCAACTGTCACTCAGCAGGGTTAGAATTTACAGGCCAAGGTCTACAGGGTTTTTTACTCGTGGGGGGTGGACCTGTTGGGTTTTAGGTGGACTGAAGACTAATCATTTCCTTATTTTCCGTAATTGAGATGTCCAGACAGGAAGCGTTCTTCTATTCTTTGGTGCAGTACCAACAGAGCCACTCGCGTGCTGTTTCTAGAAGTGGAGTGCTACTTTTCGCTGGTACCGGACCATGCGGAAAGTTGTCCTTGAATATAGTCAGTGTCCTTAAGAACACTTATGTACGCCTCCATTATTGCCACTCGCTTTGGTATTGAATACTGAGCACTTTCGGGAAAACACGCTCATTCTCACTAATTATGTGAACAAAACTGCCTTGCGAACAGACGCCGACGATGGGAGACATGACTTAAATGACAGGTCAAACGAGTGGTTGAGGTAAATTTCAGATCACGTGAGTAAAAACGTCTAGTAAAGAGGACTAGTTGTTCGTGTCCCATCCTGTAGATTAGTATTTTGGCTAATTCTAGGGTTAGTTAAAATTTTGAACTATTGTAAGTTTAAAATATTCTACCAACCAATTAATGCCAACAAAGTTAAAATGTGTATACTATCAGTTGACCAACACTTTCTAGAATCAATTAAAATTTCAACCCTAAACTGTAGTACATTATCTACAAATTTAAGTGTCATTACATTTACTATGGGAATTTAGAATAAGCACTACAATTCGCTTCAGTATTTAATATCTGGGACCTGGCATAGAGCAACTGTAGTAACGTCATAATTCTGGGAGAGAGATTAGAGAAGTAATAAACAAGTTGATTGGTTGCCAGATCCCATAATTGATTCCACAGAGCATCACGCAATGTTCATTTTCTGTTATTTATTGTCTAACTAGATTAAATCACTAACAACCAAGACTAGGTGTACTTTAGTATCTTACCTATTATTAATGGCAACATTTCAGCGTAGGTTATGTGTTGGATGCAAGCAACGATGATTCTTCGTGTTTCTTGGTATAACATTTCATCACTCCAATGTGGGTTGATCTTGCTGAGTTCGGTAGCCAATCGATTATGTTCTCTCAGGAACAGTAGATGAACAGCAATAAGAGTGATCTTTTGATTTGCTCTTATATCGCCTACAAGGAGAAAATTTAATCATATTCTTGCAACTAATTTAGTCAAGAAGGTTAGATAAACTGGAGTATTTATCGACTCCTTATATAAAGTAAACTAACCTAACTTTACAATAAGTTCTCGAACAAATAACTGGAAGGACCAGATAACTTGATATTTTGAAGGTACAAATTTAGTGACACAAACTATATTAGTAACATTGAAAAACTACAATATTAGGAGAGTTAAATCAAATGGATTTAGAAAGCTATATATTTAAATATCTTATAACGTTACAACATAAAGGAATGCACAAAGGAATTTTAATATTTCAGTACCTGACAGTTTTGTAGTTCAAAGTTCTAGTTTTACTGGTTCCATACAAAGCAAATACCATTATAAAATTCAATAATTGTTTAGGATTACTCATAACATTAATTGAATTAGAATAATAATTGGCTTTTCAGCGCTTTTAAAAATTTGAAATGCATGCCAATCATTTGTGATTCGTGTGAGTTATTGTATGATCTCAGTCATTAAACAAATCAAGTTTGTAATATGAACGATAATTTAAGTGAAAAGTTACACGATGGGAAGAACAACTAAATTTTTGGACACCTCTATTTACTAGATTTGACATACGTACAAGATCGACCAATAAGAGTTATGATTAGAATTAAGTGTAATTCAAAGCTGTTTATTCACTAAACTTCTGCAGTTGCATTTGTTACAATGAATTGTTAGATGTAGGGGTCAATTTCAGAGCAAAATTTAAAATCTAATGATGTATCCCACAAATCATGAAACTGGAATACCTAGAATTATAGACTATAGAATTTCTTTTCTTTTGGTTCATTCTTAGTCAAATCAAAAAAATTTCGTAAATACTACGAATAGCTTATATTAAGATATGCAGGCCAGAATCAATAAGCAAATCTTTCACTTACCAGCAATAAAGCACGCTGATCCTTTCTCGCTGGTGAGACAAGCATGTTTGTCAGGATTCAGAGGCGGCAATTCACGCTCGTAATCTATGAACATTCGCATCTTTCCTCCGGCGTGACTGCGCAGATCATTTGCGGTTTCCAGATCTATACCGTAGATTGCAGAACCATCCAAGAAATGAGTTACCTGATTCATCTGTGAAAGAACGTAAGAATTAACAATTGTTCAAGTGGAAAGATACTTCTGTTCAAGATGGTCTGTCACTGTGTAGAAAAGCTTGCTGCCCATGTCCAAGGTATCATACCGGCAGTCTTCTAAACTTCTTGCAAAACCTCCGTCAGGGTGGCCTGTAGCGGAGCTCGCATTCGAAGTCCGGTAGACTGGACGGTGGGAGCTTGATAAAGCACACGGAAGTCAACCCCAGAGGCTAATTATTTATAACAATATTCTAATTTATAAATTCATTTCAAGAGGAAATTAAATTTCAGGATCTGAAAGAGTCGCTAACCTTCCTACATTGTCGCAAATTTTAGAAGACTAGCTACGGAGTTCGCCGAGTTTAATGACTGATTTTTGCATGTAAGAAGTTTCGAGCTCAAAGAATCCCTCCCTGCCTTCAATATGAGGTGTGAACTGGCGGGATGTAGAAACTTATAGGAAGTGTACAGGTCGCAACTGTCGCGTACCTGTGTGGCACATGAAGTGTATAAGTGAGAATCCATGTTGAGAATATCTTTGAAGTGATCCGAAAACTGAGATGGGTGATTTATTGGTATTTCTGTGTTGTAGTGGAAGAATATGTTAGGCGTCTGACGTCTATTGGCCGATCTTGAATCACATGAGAGAGACAAAGGTTACTCCATTAAAAGATGTTTCCGAGTTTGTAATATCTGATTAAATTTAAGTTCCATAATTTAAACTGGGATGAAGCTGGAATAAAAATTAATGGCGACTATCTTCACCTACGATTCGCTGATATAGTCCTGTTAGCTTCAAGTATAGAAGAACTACAAACCAGAATGGAAGAACTGAGAAATGAGTTTGAAATTAGCTCTGAACATGAATTTAAGTGGATCAAAAGTAATGTACAATCAACATGCTGCAAAGGAGGAAATAAAGATTAACGGAGAGAGTAGGCATAGGTGATAAGTATGCTAGTCAGCTAAATACATCGAATACTAAGTTGACGGATGAAATAAATAGAATATTTAAAATGGTGTGGAGTTCGTTTGGAAGACAACACTATTTTCAAAAGCAAACTACCAATGTGTCTGAAGCGTAAAGTTTATAATCAATGTGTCTTACCTGTGAAACTTGGACATTATAAACTAATCAATGATTAAGACAAAGATCAATGAAGAGATGCATGCTAGAAATAATCAGGATGGACAGGAAGATAAATGAATGGATTCGCGCACAAATGTAAAGGATGTAATCAATACTGCGAAGATGTGGAGATGGTTACATAGCTAGACGAACAGATGGAAGATGGACGACGAATGGATTCCTAGAGAAAAGAAACGACCGAGATGACGTCCAAATGCCAGATAAAATCAAGCGTTTTTCAGGAGCTACATAGATGAGGATAGCAGCAGATCGTGATATGTGGAAAGGAAAGAAGTTCTTCATCCAGCAGTGGATAGACAACTGCTGAACATTCTATCACTTCCACGTTTCTGCATTTTGTCTATTTGCTTTCTGATCTTTTTATTTCAAGTTTTAAACTCAATGAACGGTTACGTAGGTTTGTTACTAAACACACTACTAATGAATAGATCATGAACGGTAGTTCGAGTGACGCTCACAAACTAATGTTACCGGCACGCCTTATATTCATCTAATATCTGGTGTAGTAAAAAGTAATCCATTATTTTTGCATGACATTGAAGGCTTGACTTACCATAGAATGATCCGATTTAGGTCACACATGCGCAGTTTTGTTCGATAACGTGTTGCCATTTGGAAGGTAATATCATGATGCCTCTCTCATAGAAGCCCTGGTCCCTATTGGCAAAAAAAATTGAGAGTAGATTTTCACAAGCCTCTCTTGACGCGAATTTTTCACCAAACGTGTTCGCCATGGACAGGAACAGATGGTAATCACTCGGTGCCAGGTCCGGACTATAAGGTGGACGCATAAGAACCAACCAAGCTCCCGGAGGCACTATTCTGGCGAGTCACTATCGATGTGTGTGTCCTGGCGTTGTCCTGGTGGAACACAATGCCTCTCCTATTGGCCAAAGCTGGGCGATTGCTGCCTTCAGACGGTCCAATTGTTGACAGTATAGTTCCGAGTTAAGGGTTTGGTCGTAGGGGAGCAGCTCATAATAGATAATTCCCTGCCAATCCCACCAAACACACAGCAAACCCTTCCTGGCCGTCAATCCTGGCTTGGCAGTTTGCGCCGGCGCACCGCGCTTCGACCACGACCGTTTTCGCGTGACGTTGTAAGTGATCCACTTTTCATCACCAGTCACCAACCGCTTCAGAAATGGTCGCTTTTGTTGCGATTCAGCAGCGATTCGCAGATGGAAATTCGGTCCATGAGGTTTTTTTTTGCGTTAACTCGTGTGGCACCAATACATCGTTTCTTTTTGTATCCAGCCTTATAAAATGGTTCCACACGATTTTTGGTGCAATGTTTAGCTCTTGGGCAATCGAAACAGTGCTTACATGACGGTCGGACGCGACAATGTCCATGATTTTATCGACATTTTCGACACTTGGCCTTCCAGTGCGTGGTACATCTTTGACGTCAAAATTACCGGCACGGAATCGACGAAACCCAAATTGCGCGTGATTGGCTGTTACAGTATCAGAACCATAAACACTATTC
>JAGDQP010005114.1:21312-80493 GCA_022664845.1 Lepisma saccharinum | reverse complement strand
TTTCAGTGTGTAATTGTATTCTTTTCGCGAGTGATGTTTTAGTGTTTCACGGAATCGAGAAAAGTACTGTAAAATTTGGGAGCACGTGTAGCGTTGATTTGTTTTCAAGTTGGGAGTCAGTTGGGCTACCCGTTCAATCAATTATCTAGTTGGGAGCACGAGAAGCTACCCATTCAATTTCTATTTTTGTCTTGCGATGCAAGTCATTATTTTTTCTTTTTGCACTTGTATTATATTGTATCATACACAAGCACTATTTCGTTTCATAATAAATTTATAGAAAATAATTTCTTTGCCTCGGCTCCATCATTTGAGCAACATAATTCAAGGTCACCTTTCAATGCACTTGTGTGTGCGTATTTGAAGTGTATTACTGAGTTCTCTAGCATTTCTCTCACTCCACCAACAGGTTGCGTATTAAGCTGTTTTGGAAGAGAAATTATTTTGTTAGTTGAGATCTTGGGATCTGATTTCTTTTTATGTGCTAATCCGTCTTCCGTGGTCGAGTGGGTGAAATCTGCAAATTTGGGCTTCAATAGGAAGCCCAAACATTACAAAAAAGATAGCGACGAACTCGAGCGTTTTATTCATGGTGATCTTGAATAACAGGCAATTTAAACATAAGAAAGTGCTTATCATTTTTGCAAGAGAGAGAGAGAGGAAGAAAGTATCGATAGGTTATATGGATTGAGTCACGTATATTGCAAGGTCGATGAACACAAAATTGCTGCGAAGTTGTGTTCGTTTTTTTCGGGTATGTGTGTTAGTTGCATTAACTACGATGTCTGTTAGTGTGTCAGACACGTGCCTCGAGAGGAGGAAATTCCTTCAGGCAAATTCACGTTGAGAGACTTGTAGCTATTAGATAAAGAAGCGCAGCAAGGTTACGTATTCTCGTTGATTTAAAGAGCTTGATTGTTTTAGAAAATGAGCTTGTCATTCTGACACAGCAAAATGAGTTAGATCCGAGTAAAGACGAGAGAAACGAGTTAATTTCTGAAACTTTACAGAAGTTGTTAAATTATGTTAAAGAAAAGAAAGGTTTACTTGCTAGTGAGGGCGAAATATTAGAAAATCGAACTGTCACAGTAGACTTGTTAAATTCAAAAGATTTGTTGCGTAAATCTTTGGATAAGGTACTTCACGGTATGCAAACGAAAGATATGAACCTTCCCAGACATACAGATGCTTATCAGAATAATGGAAACACCTGAACGAAAGTGCAACTTATTAGATTAATATGGTGTCGGGCCACCTTTCGCCTTCAGAACAGCCTTGATGCGACGTGGGATGGAGGCATAGAGGTCGTGAATGGTAGCAAGTGGAATATTACACCATTCTTCGTGCAGGGCATCGGCCAGTTCTGTGAGAGAGGATGGAGGTGGAAATCGTCGCCGGAGTCGTGTTTCCAAGATGGACCACAGATGTTCAATTATGTTGAGATCTGGGAATTGGGCGGGCCAGGGGAGGTGTTGAACTTCATCCCGATGTTCCTCAAACCACGCTGCAACAACTCCAGCTGTGTGAATGGGTGCATTATCATCCTGGAATATGGCGTCATTGTCCGGGAACAACATCCGGACCATAGGATGCAAGTGGTCTCCTAAGCGATGAACAAGCAATTAGATGAAAATGACGTCACGAGTCAGAGACTCCACACAGGAATTCTCTTGAATTCAAGTCTTCTCATCCAATTCGTCCTATTTAGAACCTGTCCTATTTTTATTGAATTCAACGGAGTGATCTACCAATCACATCGCTGGTGACTTGAACACGTGACAACTGTGCTTCCGGAATGCTAAAAAATTAAAATGTGAACGTGGAGCAGGGAATTTTTAAGCCCTTGTTTTTATGATGCGAAATAAAGATATTATCAGAAAATCAAAATAAAATAAATAAAGTATCGCTACAAAAAATTCCATCCCATCTTGCTGAGGTAAAGTGTACCTGATGTTTCTTCTGTAGCTTTTGTACAATCACTATTGCAATAGAAATTTATACAGAGGGTTTACTATATAATTCCTAATAAAGTTTGTATTGTATTTAGAAGCAGTAGTATATTAATATTTAAAGTGCCACTGAGTTGCTCATAATTTATGTGGAAAGGTCGAGTTTTTATTTACTGTATGTAGGAAGTTCAAAGCTGCTAAACATAGAAGTATCTGGGTACACCTTACTATACGGCACAAAACAATATAATCTTTTCCAACGTATGTGAAAGTGCTGTAACTTAAAATATAACAAAGTTTCGAGTCATGGAAGTATTAAATTAGAGTGAAATAGCGAAAAGTACTTGGAACTACTTGGCTGCTTCCACGTTGATGAGCGAGCACATTAAACCGTGCATGAATAGCGAAAAGTACTTGGCTGCTTCCAGGTTGGTGAGCGAGCACATTAATTAGTGTATGAAATAGTGAAAAGTACTTGAAACTACTTGGCTGCTTCCACGTTGGTGAGCGAGCACATTAATTTGTGTGTGAAATAGCGATAATTACTTGGAACTACTTGGCTGCTTCCACATTGGTGAGCGAGCACATTAAACCGTGAATGAATAGCGAAAAGTACTTGGAACTACTTGGCTGCTTCCACGTTGGTGAGCGAGCACATTAATTTGTGTATGAAATACCGAAAATTACTTGGCACTACTTGGTTGCTTCCACATTGGTGAGCGAGCACATTAAACCGTGCATGAATAGCGAAAAGTACTTGGCTGCTTCCAGGTTGGTGAGCGAGCACATTAATTAGTGTATGAAATAGTGAAAAGTACTTGGAACTACTTGGCTGCTTCCACGTTGGTGAGCGAGCACATTAATTTGTGTGTGAAATAGCGATAATTACTTGGAACTACTTGGTTGCTTCCACATTGGTGAGCGAGCACATTAAACCGTGAATGAATAGCGAAAAGTACTTGGAACTACTTGGCTGCTTCCACGTTGGTGAGCGAGCACATTAAACCATGCATCGCATATAAAAAAATATCTAACCTTCCTTTGCTTATTCAACATTGTGGCCATGATTTTTGTAGCAAATAATGTGTCATTCATAATAGGACGCAATGCTATTAATATTCCGCCGTATCCCTACAATCTGCATATAGTAAATGAACGCAAATAAATTATTCCGACACGAAGTGTCACGATTAATATGCCTCCACATGGCGCTATCTTGAACAGCTGGAGTGCGTATGGTAACGAAATAATAATAAAATCTGCATTTTCACTTTGGATTGTTAGTTGCCGTTAGATGTTTATAGAAGTGCGTGTAACCGGAAATAAATAAAAATTTATAAGAATTGAACAGAGTTTTGAATAAAGCAATAAAAAGTCGATGTTCGAGGCATCACCAACTACGGAATCGCAGCCGTTAATCAGGTTATTATTTTATTAAAAGCGACGCATATCATGTTTAACATTCACTCCATGTTCCCGCTTTCAACGCAGAAAGAGCAAATCGACTCATGTGCTTTTGGCTCCTTCACACTTCCGCTTAACTTATCGAATCGTGTACGAGCACTTTCAACACTACTTGGATACAACCCTTTGATTATTCCAGTTGGATCGTGTACGCACTCATCCAACTGCTTGTTCAAGAATTTGATTCTATGTTTGTTGAATCGTGTACGAGGGGCTTAAAACGAATTGGATGAGAAGACTTGAATTCAAGAGATTTCCTGTGTGGAGTCTCTGACTCGTGACGTCATTTTCATCTAATTGCTTGTTCAAGCTTTATTGAATTGTGTACGAGGGGCTTTAAATGAGTTGGGTGAAGTGTTATAGTAGGGTCATAAATTTATTATTACTTTGTAGGGACTCAAGGTGAAACAGGTTGCAGAAGACTTCTTGGCTTTCGTCAAATGATTTGGGTGAAATGTTATAGTAGGGTCATATATAGTATACATATGAAACAAGGCGTTGAGAGTATTTCTTTACAAAAGACCTCCCAGCAGTCACGAAGTATATAATAAAATGGACAATTTTCATTAGACCATCCTGTATATGTGAAGCAACGTGTTGGCAGCTAACCCTTACAGAAGTATTCTCGACAGTCACGAAATAAATGGACAGAAAATTTTGTATGTGCATGTGAAACAGAATGTTGAGGGCATTTGTTTACAAGAGGTCTCGGAAATAATCACATTTTAGAATATAGTTTTTGCAGTGCCACCCTCTATTACGCTTCTGAATCTGAACTACTGAAAAATTAATTAAAGACAATACTTTCACCAAATCTTAGGAATCCCAGGTTGTATTATAAAATGATTATTATTGTTTCTCCTTCTACGAAAACTAGCGGATAAGTACACCCATTAATTGCAGCCTATTAACAATAGTAACTCTCAACACAAGACCATTTGAGTGTTATCATTGACAACCCAATAATGACCGGTTTCGTTCTACTCAATTTTGTGTGAGTATACAATTTCAAATCTTAGTTTATCGTAGCACCGTAAAGTACAAGGAACCAATCATAAGGTAAGAAATATTCCTCCGTTCACAAGTCTCCTCTAATATAAAATCAAGCTTGCAGGACAAGGAAAAATCAAATGGTTTAATGAAATAGCACAAAATATGTCACAACATTCAGAAGCCTAGAAATCGCCTGAACTGTTCCAGATGACTTATTCAAGAGAACTGGAAAGTTTACTTGTGACATGTACTTCAAGAAAATAAAAATTGGAAGTGCCAATGAGCTGCGATAAAATTATTTACATCCAAAGGTGGGTGAAGTCGATAGCTGCTAACTACCATCGTGCAAGGACACATTGGAACGCGCAAATTTCCAGATAGGGATTTAGATACTATAACCTGGAAAACTCTTAAGTGTACCAGAGGCTGAAGGACATGAATGGAGAAAGGACAGCGAAGGAAAGCTATGGATCGCCGGAGCATCTGTACCAGAAACTGTTGTACTTGCCATCCTGCGTTGCTGTTGTTACAGAAATATGCAGTAATTGCTCTGGTTCACATTATCGGTTAGCGTATTATTGCTCTTTTCTTTAAATGAAAGCAGCGTCTTTAGCAAAAGCGTTTATTTATCAGAAAACAGTAGTTTTCTAACATAAATTTAAATAAGAAAATATTACGCATAAAACTTTGTTTTTCCTTTTTTTTAAATAAATTTTCACCTAAATCTAAAATCTGCCACAGTCAAAATAAAAATTCACATTTTAAAATTTAACTGAAAAACTGTAAGATTTATGAAAATATTGCTCATAATTAAAATAGAAGTCAAAGAAATTATCTTTCATTTAAAAAAAAAGGAACCATCGAAATCTGTTAATGCGATTCTAATATATATCAGCCTAAAGCCTTCCTTAAGATTGACTTCGAAAATGCTTTCAATGAATTAGACAGGCAAGCAATGCTCACAGTTGTCAAGGATAATTTTCCTTCTATCTATCCATATGTGTTTCAAAGTTATGCTCAAGCCAGCTATTTATTTTATGGTAAGGATATTATATTATCTCAAAGAAGAGTACAGCAGGGGGACCCTTTAGGACCTGCATTATTTGCAATGACTCTTCAACCTATTGTCAATAATATCAACACTGACTTGAATATATGGTACTTAGACGACGGAACCATAGCTGGAGATCCGGGTACTATATTAAATACATTAAAGGATATCCATAAGAAGGCAATTACAGTTGGTCTTGACCTTAATTTTTCTAAATATGAGATTGGCTTTTTAGAAACTACAATCGAACACACACACGAACTTCTCACAATGTTCAACGAAGTGGCTCCAGGCATTCAATTAATGTCTCCGTCAAATGCTTTTCTTCTAGGTGATGCCCTCTCTACTGACGCGAGGAGATCCTTATTAATTGGGAAAATAGCCAAACTTGAAACATACTTTTCACGCCTTTCATCGATTTCTGCTCACTCAGCATTTTATTTACTAAGATGATCTTTTACCATACCACGATTATTATATTTTCTGCGTTGTTCGCCTTCTTGGAGAGAAGTTGATCTACTTGAACGTTACGATAACACCATTAAATCTGGTTTAGAATCCATCCTAAATTGTTTCCTTCCTGACCACACATGGCTTCAGGCTTCTCTCCCTGTCAATTTTGGAGGACTAGGCATTCGTCGCGCCTTAGATTTGGCTATTCCCGCCTTTTTGGCGTCATTCTATGGTTCCCGATGCCTGATAGAATCACTTCTCCAAAATGATATCAGTTCTCATGGGGATTCTGAGATTGAGACTTGCTCTTTAAATTGGTCATTATTATTATTATTATTATTGCTTGGTCATTATTAGTTGGATCATTCTTGCCCGACCTTGATACTAGATCAAAGCAATTTACATGGGATGAACCCATTATCAAATCACACCTCTCGTTCTTACTCCAGACTGCAGAAAACTTAGAAGACAAAGCCAGAATAATTGCCGCGTCATCCTTCGAAGCAGGTGCTTGGCTCAAAGCTCTACCTTCGTCCCCTCTCGGCCTTCACCTAAGTAATGAAAGTTTCCGAATAGCAGTTGGAATTCGCCTGGGTGCAGATATTTGTGAAAGTCACAAATGTCAGGCATGTAAAACAGAAGTAAATAAAAAAGGATTACATGGCCTTTCTTGTTCAAAGAGCGCAGGTAGGCATCCTCGTCACTCGAATGTTAATGACATTATATTGAGAGCACTAATCTCAGCTGGCATTCCTGCAGTACGAGAACCTATTGGATGTAGCAGAACAGACGGTAAAAGACCAGATGGGATGACTCTGTTACCCTGGAAGAGAGGCAAACCATTAATTTGGGACTTCACTTGCTCAGACACGTTCGCTCCTTCCAACCTCCCTTTTTCCTCAATCCAGGCGGGAAACATCGCCAGTCGAAAAGAAGCGGAAAAAAGAAGAAAATATAATAATCTTGCACAGAAGTACCATACCCACTGCAAGCGAATCCAGTGGTTCATGGGGGAAAGAAGGTCTCAACTTCATAAAAGAAATAGGTAAGCGTATCACACAATCATCTGGTGATGATAGAGCAAGCACACCTTTCTTATCCAAAGAATAAACATGGCAATTCAAAGAGGTAATGTAGCTTCAATCCAGGGAGCCACACCCAAAGGCATGGAATTAGATGAGATATTCCTACTGTAATTTTGATTTATTTGACGGAACGTTTGTCACTTTCCATAATTATAAGCAGGTAACCGCTAACATGAAGCCTACCGTTGTAGCGGATGAAATGTTTCCTGAAGGAGTTGGACCATACATGGGGATGGAAGAGGTTCTGATGGCCTGTTAATGTGTTTGGCGGCAAATGAGAAAGCAATTCATACAGACCTTTCCCATGATTTCGAAGACACATTTGATGATCACGGTCTTGCAGTGATTGTGATGGTGGCCTTCCGAATCATCAAGCTTAAAGCATTAAATAATCATTATTATGGTTATATTTATTATTCGGTTTGAATGTTGGGTTTTCTTTTTCCTGTCTGCGCTGACTGTGTAATATAGATGCCATCATGAAATAATTTGAAATCCTAGATATGAAATTTCACGAAAATCTAATATTTTGGAGTTAATGTGTTTCGGTCTCTGGAACCCACAGATATGAAATATGACGAAAATCAGATATATTTTGAAGTTAAAGTATTTATATTGTAAACATTTTGCCCTACAACCATATTGTTGAAGTTAAACACTTCTAATATTTATTGTTAATAACAATGAAATAGAATGTAATGTTTATTAATATTTCTTATCTTAATAATATATTGTGGACAGAATGGGATAACACACTTCGAAGCCGCCACTGTTTCCAGCTCAGACATGAAACAATTTGTACTGTCATGCCAGGGTCGTTGCCGTAACACGGAAGAAATTCCTGCAATTCCGCCTTTGAAATAAATACAGCGACAGCAAAGGAGAAAGGAGAAGAGAGGTTAGCGTGAGTCCCCGGAGTGGAGCTGGGAGAGAGCACTGCATTATTCGTATTAGGCAGGTCCTGCTGTCCGTGACCTGCCCGTCCAGCCAAAGCCTGGGAAGGCTTTGGGCGCCATACAGCCAATCATTCTGGTCCTCGAATGAATTGGGCGCCACTTGGGAACTAGCTGGTTCTTGCTTGGTTGGAGCCTTGGAATTTGGGAACGTCGGAGCCAGCGACCCCTGTCTGTCTGGTAAGTGGAATTGTGATTAGAACGCTTGGTATGAAATTCATTGCCGCTGGTGGGACTCGCTCCGTCCATTTTCCCATGATTAGTGTTATGTCCTAGGGTTAATAAACCCACCTTTTGTAAGATTTTAGTTTCTTATTCCGTTTGGTTCCTAGTGTCAATTCCCCCATTTTATGTCTACCTTTCAGCTACGTCGTCCGAGAATATCCTAAAAGGTGTTTGTCGCTTCAAGGTAAGGTTTCCTCAGGTTCACCAGACGAACACTGGGAAGGATATTCACCTCCTAGATTCCGGTAGAAGGAGGCTACAATATATATATATATATATATCAGCATTGAAAACTATCATCATATATCACCAACATTGAAAATTGGAGATAGCCACCATTTTGAATGGCCGCCATCTTGGATAGCTATATTTTTGGAAGGTTTATCATATATTTTTGTGCTCTATACATACCAGTGTGGAAGTGGTGAAAGTATCATTTGTTCCTCCCACTTTATACCAAAACATCATGTAGCGTCTACACGCATTAGTGCCTCCGTAATGTTACCTCGTACTGCAGAAATTTTCAAACAACTGTCCATATCTCTGGTTATACTTGTCGGATTTAATTGATCTTTTCTTTTTAATTAAAGCCTGGGTTACAAGCTCTATTTTATGTAAGGATATAGGTTTCTGTAAAACCAGTCGTTTCAAAGTAAAATATTACATAAGAAAATATTTTAGGCTAAAATGAAACATTTTTTTACATTTAACTGAAAAACTATTAGATTTATGAAAATATTGCTCATAAATAAAATTATAGCCAAAGAAATTATCTTTAATTTGAAAAAAGAATGATCGAAATCGGGTAATTCAGGAGTCGAGATATGTTGATTTTAATAAATAGCGTCGTCCGCCATTTTCAATGGCCGCCATCTTGGGTACCTACATTTTTGAAATGTCCATCACGTATTTTCGTGCTTTATAAATGCAAGTGTACAAGTAGTGAAAGTTTCATCTGGTTCCCCCATTTTTATACGGAACATCGTTTTTTGGCTTCTGGCACAAAGACTACTGGATTTCTACTTGGACAATGTTATGTTCTAAACCGAACATGCTGAGATACGAAATTTATGTATTATCAATCCTATCCTGACCTGAGACAAAGTTGCCTAAAAACTATAAATAAAAAGTAAAAGTTTCAAGTTGTAAACTTCGAATTTCTTTGTAATCCAGGGTACACATGAAGATTCAATGATAAATATGAATAAAAGATTTAATAAAATAGTAGCGCAATAGTTTTATTGAAATGATTTTATTACTCAAGAATTTTTTTCAATTTATTCATAGTTACAAAATTGCCATAAACTGAAGAATTATATTAATGTGCAACAAAGCATACAGTGTTTTACTACTGCTTATACACACCTTCATGTAATATTTTACTACCCACAAATGAATATAAAGGAACTAAAATAGGTTTGTTGTGAAGACACCTTTCTTCACTGCTCATATGGAATGACCAGTAGTCTATCAGTTCCTTTAACGAGGCTTTATCAAATATGGTAGGAGAGTGGCGACCCATTCTTACAGCTTCTTCCTAAATAAAAAAAAAATAATAAAAAAAAAATTAAACTTGCTATTCATTACAAGTTCCAATCATCATGTACAAATACTGACAGAAAATGAGACAGTTACATATTTAATTTACCAACATCAGGAATACATCTCCAATCTTGTGATCTCAATTTCTTTCGAAAGTATGATTTTTTCTCTCATCATTTAACCGCACAAAGAACATATTTGTGACTTGGTGCCAGAAGGCTAACATTAAAAGTTAGTTTTGAGAAAAACTTATTTATTTCTTTTTATATTTTTATGATCAAAAATATAGATATAGATCTGTAGATCTTTTCACACACTCATCTCCTATTGCTTACCTTTGATACCACTCGACACTGGCCTTGTTAGGGTATAAAAATGAATTGTTTTTATACTCTAAGGCAGCCATGTCAAACATGAGGCCCACAGGCCGCATGCGGCCCGCAGAACCGCGAAGTGTGGCCCCCGGAACTTTCAGATTTAATTGATATATTGTCCTAAAATAGTAGTAGAAAATACATATTTCTTAAACGGTAAATTTTCCAACAGCTCAGAAGACAAGACGCTTCACATAGACAAACTAGCAGGCTGCAAAGAAGGTGATTCTGAGATTTGCAGAAGGGTTTCTCCAGCTAACGGTTTGTAGAGTTCGTAAAGGACAAACTATTGTATTCAAAGGTTAATGCACTAAAATTCTCACAGCCTTGCCACATTTCCATTCCAAGTATTTTCAAGGACCCCTTTCGGAGGGGTTGTAAAACAAGTTATTATCAGTTGGTTAGTCAGTTTCAGTGTGGAAGGTGTTTGTGCACTTTTCTTGTGCTTCTACAACTACAATAGTTTTCTAAGTACAATGTTGTTTTCAAAGCATTCAAGTAAAAAAAAAAAAAAAAAAAGAACAATTGAAGATGAGCGCCGTGTTTTTCAAGAAAAATGGGAAATCGCTTATTTATGTTCTGAAATGAAAAGTAAAATTACATGTTTGATTTGTGGGCAAAATATAAGTGTTCCCAAAGAAAACAATATCAGACGTCATTACGAAACCCATCGTGCAAAATATGATCAGTATAGAGGAAAATCAAGGGAAGATAAATTACGCGATTTTAAGGCTGCATTCGGTAAGCAACAGTCTTTGTTTACGAATACGAAATAATATAATGAAGCCGTTGTTAAAGCAAGCTATGTAATTGCAGAACTTATAGCAAAAAATTCCAAACGTTTTAGTGAAATTGAATTTGTTAAAGACTGTCTTGTAAAAACTGTAAAAATTGTAGGCTCAAATTTTCAAAAACATTTCATTGTCACGCAACACTGTTGCCGAGAGAATTCATGATATTGCAAGTAATTTAAGTGAACAGTTGTTGGAAAAAGTTAAAAATTTCGAAGCATTTTCTATTGCAGTCGATGACACTACAGATGTTAGTGGTGTGGTACTATTAGCTGTGTTTATCCGAGCTTGTGATACTGACTTAAATATAACTGAGAAATTATTGGACATAATATTGCTGACGACTTAAAAATTTACTCTACTATCAATTCAATGAACGATTGTGAAAATCTACAGCTTGACGTAAACGAAATAGCTAAATGGTGTAGCAATAACTCACTTGAAATTAATGTTCACAAATGTAATGTAATGTCATTTACGAGACGTCAGACAGCCGTGCATTTCAAATATAAAATTAATAACACGCCTCTACCATACCCCAAAACAATAAAGGATCTAGGTATAATATTTGATTCCAAATTGCTTTTTGACGTTCATGTAGACAAAGTTGTTAACGAAGCGTATAGAAATCTGGGATTAATAACAAGAATGGGAAAGGATTTCAGAAAGACTCTCATACGTCTATTTCAAACATATGTAAGATCAAAAATTGAATACGCTACCATTATCTGGAATCCAAGTACTGCACATAGCTCAGACAAACTGGAAAAAAATCCAAGCAAAATTCCTAAGATTCCTGATATACAAAGAAACAGGCGTTTATCCGAGAACTGATAGCAAAAAAATATTAAATACAAACTTTAACATGATGAGTCTTGGGAACAGACGTACTCTTCATGAAATGATTTTTCTATACAAAGTGTTTACAAATAGAATAGATTGTATAAATCTGCTCTCAAACTTTCAGATACATGTCCCATCAACCAAAACCAGAACAAAAAACTCGGGATTCTTTTATTATAAAAACCTGCGAACAAATATTATGCAAAAGTCACCAACTTGGAGAATGAGCGCAACCTATAATGACATAAGTAAAAGAGTCCAGGAAATTGATTTTCATAACATGAATCTTAAACAAATTCATAACATTGTAAAAAAAATACTGTATGTTGATTGTACTCCTAGCGGTGACAATAATCTAAAATATGGAACATTGTAATTAGGTTATCCTGTTGTGTTCTAAATAAATAAATAAATAAATAATTTTCCTTAAAAACACAATAACCGGTGAAGATATCTGTAATCAAGTGTGTGGTGTCTTGAAAAAGTACAATCTTCCGTTATCGAAACTTGTGTGTGTAGCAACGGACTGGGCTCCTTCAATGACCGGGAAACCGAATGGATTTGTTGCTAAGTTGTGGACTAAGCAGAAAGAAGACTCTCCAAGTTCACTGCATCATTCATCAGGAGGTTTTGTGCTCAAAAATCATAAAAATGAACGACGTTTTGAAATTTGTGAAGAAAGTAGTAAATTTTATTCGTTCTCGAGGATTGAATCAACGACAGTTTTCTTCTTTACTCAGTGACGTTGGAAGTGAATTCGAGAGCCTGCCCTACTACGCGGAAGTTCGTTGGCTTTCGTGTCACAGTGTTTTAAAGCGGTTTTGGCTTCTTCAAAAAGAGATTTAAATTTTCTTGGAAATGAAAGGCGAATCACCCGACAAATGTTGTGACGATAATTGGCTTCAGGATTTGGCCTTTATGGTAGACATTAAGGTAATTTAAACGATTTAAATTTAAAGCCACAAGGAAAAAACAGGTTGTAATTGCATTGTATGACAACATTAAGGTTTTTAAATTAAAGATCAGGCTTTGGGAAGAGGAGATGAACAATGGGAACTTAATTCATTTGCCTACCTGCCAGGATTTCAAAAAGTCCCACAGTGATTCTGATTTCACCCGATATGTTTCCCACATAAAGGAATTAATCAATGTAGATATATTTGAAGATTTCAAATCGTGTGAGAACGATTTCTCTATGTTTACTGCTCCATTCTCCTTTGATGTTCAGAAGGCAGATAGTAACATACAAATGGAACTGATTGATATTCAGTGTGACTCTGAATTGAAAGACAAATTCAATGAAATTGGGATCCTTTTTTTTTTTTTTTTTTTTTTTACATGCCAGGCCAGTACCCTGAAATGCAGTTTTCTGCAAGGTTACTAGCCATGTTTGGTTCCACCTACCTCCGTGAACAGCTATTTTCACTTATGAAGACAAACAAAACTTCTTACAGACTAACAACAGAACATCTGTCTTCCATCACTCTTGTTTCCCGGAAAAGATACCAATTCTCAAGGAAAAACCAGTAATGTAAGTACTTCAATAAATGTTCATTTGGTTATTTAGTAACTTTTATTGTGTATGTATTTTTTCAGCACCACTTGAATATTTCTAAGAAAAACTTATTATATTTAATGAATAGTAAACTGAATAAAACATAAGACCTAATAGGCTGAAAAATATACTGAACTGATAATTTAAATTACTAATGAATATTACTAACAATGAAATAAATGATGACATTACAGTGAAACAACACAGTTGTTGGTTTTATTGTTTTCCAAGGCAACAGTTTATGAAAAATTTTAAGTATGACATGTGTAATTTTGATGTTTTTTTGCTTGAAATTATAGAAGGGCAAAAATAGCGTAGTAGCTATTTTTCACTGCTCCTTCAGCTAAATTGCTATCATTGCTACTAACGATGAGAAATAACAGCTACGACGTTTTTCTCCGAAGTTTGCTGAAGATAAAAGTTATTGTTTCCTTTTTTCTAAACAAAGAACTGCTGGCAAAACGGATCAAAAGGGCAGAGAATTGTCTGCGGAGAGGACAATCATGACGTGTGAACACTACGTAATTAGTAGCGTCTGTTAAGCGTTTGCGGAACTGGTATAAAGAGCTCTCGTAAAGCACTGGTCGCTAGTTCGCTCCGTGCAAGGGCGCCCATCAGGGGGGGGGGGCGCTCTCCCCCCCTAAGCCAGAGAAAATTATATAATGCAAGACAGAAAACCAAAATAAAATGTTTATATGTACTTTCAATATATTTTTAGTTTAAATATTTATTTATTGTCAACACAACAAACTTTATAGCCCAATTAGTATGTCGTTATTTAAAACGCTTATTTACAGACATTATTATTACAATACTTGTAAATGCTTTGGAAGACGAACACATATCACATATATCCAATTCGATGGAAGTTCTACATATTTCATTGTAGGTAGTATAGCTGGACAAATGTATTGTCATGTCATTAAACATTATTTTCAAAATTTGCAAAGATGTCCCTCCAGTATGTAGTATCTATTAACGAAACTTAACATTAGGTATAATAGTTCTTGTGTTACAGAAATATTCCGCGATAAAACGAAGGAACTATTCGACTTTTAATAAATTTTAGGTTGCCAAAAATTATTATTGTTTAGCAAATATCGCCCTCGTTTAGCGAAAATATTTTCCTCAAGCGTGCGTCATGTGATTGTGCATATGTCTGTAAGTAAACAAATTTATACGACGTTTAAAAATACTAACTTCTTTTAAATAATAAAATTCAGTTATAGACATGCGACAATACTTTAATCAATAGCTGTACATATTCTCGAGGTTGGTGACTCCGTTACTATATTGTCCTCGCCTTTTTGCAACGGAAGAGACCTTTCCAGTGTTGTCTTCGCAAGTTTTTAATGACGGGACACGAAACTGTAACAATTATACTAAGTCTGTGCAGTCTAAGCCATTTTGAATTATTTTCCTTTGGTCTAATGAACATACGCATAGTAAATTTTCTCTAATGTAGAAACGTTGTTAAATATCCTTCCCATCTTTATTCCAAATCCTAGAATTTTAAAAGCTTCATTTGTAATATTCGTTATATGGCTGTTAAACGTTAATTTCATATCAAACGTGACACCAAGATTTTTAACTACATCAGACCTACTTAATGCATACTTATGAATTTAACAATCTAAAAATCGTTTTATTTCTAGTGAATGATAAAAACTTCGTATTCACTGAAAGTTGATTGATAGCACACCAGTTAGTAAAGTTGTCTAAACTATGCTGTAGATTTATGGCATTTTCCATGGAATAAATTTTAGCATATATTTGAGGTCATCCGTAAATAGCACTTTTCTATTATCCGGTATAAATTTCGGTAGATTATTAATGAACAAGAAGAATAACAACGGTCCAAGATGCGAGCCTTGCCGGACTCCTGACAGTGCTGTATATTCATCAGATTGTATTCCTTAATTATAACAGACTGCGATTAGTTAGATAAGACCACATGAACCTAATAAGGATGGAGAGAAGTAATAGTGATTTAATTTACCTGGTAATATATTGCGATTAACTCTGTCAAACGCCTTTTCAAAGCCAATATAAATAGAATCGACTTGCTTTCCTTCGTCCAATGGGTTTTTAATAAAATCTGTAACAACTGCAAGGTTCGTTACCGTGGATTCTTTTAAACAATGCCATGTTGTTTAGTTGAGATAACTGACTTCACATGATTAATAATTCGTTGATATACAATCTGTTTAGAGACTTTTGCAAAGACTGGTAAGATTGCTTTAGACCTGTGGTTGGTAATTTCTCTTTTGTCGTTTGTTTTATGTATAGGACAAACTAAAGCAGATATTCGATATTATATTTGTTACGAAATATAAGCCTACACGTTCTTAGTGCCAAGTTGAACGCAATCAATAGGGGATATTTAATTTTATCAACACATCCTTTTCACTATATAGGATGAAAATACATGGAACCGTCAGATCTAATTGTCATTTTGGAGTTTAGATTCTCCGTAGCCTTTTCTATTTCATTCAAATGTATTTGGTCAACAGACAGTATTCCAATTTCTTCGTAACCCCTAGAATTACTATCAAAATCACTGAACTACTGAGATGATGATACAAATACTGATTGGAAATACTGTGCAAACGTATTAGCTATCTCTTCATTGTTACACAAATCTGACCTTCAAATTTTAATATATGTAGGAGATGTTTTGTTTTGTTTTGTTTAATAAATTTCCAGTTGACCTGGTTCATTATTGATATTATTTCCAGAATTTGTCTTAAAGGTCTTATAGGTTGTTTACGTCTTTCTTGACTTCCCTACGCAATCGAACAAATTCCAGATAGTAGGGTTTTGAATTTTTAATTTGGTATGTAGACTTTATATGATAAATTGTTTTAGCCTTGAGTTTCCTAATAATCTCTTTAGTAAACCAGCACGGATACTTTGGGACCGAGTTACTTTTGCAGGAAACACATCTGACAAATATTTCATAAATAATATCATGAAGTTTACTAATTAAATCATTAACATTATTATACTCTTTTAAGAATTTCCAATCAACTTCCAGTATACTTTAAAAAAGGTTTAATATACTTCATGACATTGTTCTCTTTGCGCCTTTAATTTAGTAAATATTGTCGTGGTTATCCTATTTATAACTTTCAGTAATGCCTTGTTTATATTACTAACATTTTACCATGGTTAACGTTAACCCGAGTTCATTTTAGTAATGTAAACGGTAGTTACCGTTAACGCGGGTTTCAAATTTAACTAGAGTCAACTTACGACGGTTACTTGTAACGTTAGTAAGAAACGATTGTCTAAACGAAAGTTAGTTATTAGGCACGAATCACTTCGTGAGTTTAGTTCTTCCTTTATCGAAATATATAGTATAATAGTGGTGCGTATTATTTTTAAAATATAAAAGAATGATGGCAGAACTAATCTACAAAACGTGACGCTATAATCAATTCATTTGTGTTTATTTTTTATAATTTAATCTTCTCCCGTGTAATAAGCAGATTCTTTACTCAACCACGGAAACCTCAACCTGTTTCTTTACAGATAATGGTATTACAAGCACGATAACCACGTCAAGTTCGGTAGTCTGAACGCAAGTTAGTTTTAATATCGTAACATGTAAGTAATCTAAACAAGGCATTAGTCAGAAAAACTATCGATTTATTTTTGCCCCCCTTGGCTCCGTGGTGTAATGGGTAAGGCATTGGACTAGAAATTCAGTGGTCCCGGGTTCGGTACCTTTATACTTTGAATAGGTTATTTTAAATTGTTATTGTTTAGTTGTTTTATACCTTTACTTTCATTTAATGTTTTTTTGTAATTATTCTTTTCTGTTTACTTTGATTCTCTAGTCTAATTCAGATTTAATGAATAGTAAAAAAAAAAAAAAAGTAAGGAATTGGCCTTGTGTTTTAGTGGTCCCGGGTTCGGTACTCGTATACCGAAACTTTAAAAAAAAAAACAACTTTTTCCTTTCTGCTTTCGAAAAAAGCTCTCCTTTTGCGATTAGACTTTTCCTTCCTTTTAGATCAATAAAATACACACTTTAAACATTTCATAGAATTCACAGACATACGTTGGAAAAAGTACGGTTAGGTATTTCTTCTTAATACGCAAGGAAAACATTTGTTGTTTCAAACTGGCTCAACATGTTACACTATCAAGATATTATTGCTACGGAATTATTCACTCCAGGATTCTTTAAGCTAGCGAGAATACTGTGACGTCATGATTGTCCCTTTTCGCAAATAGTAAGAGCAGAGGGACAGGTGCCCCGAGGTCAGAGTCCAGGGATTCTGCCAGAAGCCACCAGGTGGCAGTTCTCAAGCATTATTTTTTTACGTAAAAATAAATAAAACCCCGAAAATTCTACTTACAGCTTTCCAATTTTGGGTTTATACTTCCTAAACTGAAAATTCTGGCAGAATCACTGTACTGGGCCAGATATATTTATTTATTTTGCATGATTGAAAACATTCAAGAAACAAATTACGGCAAACTGATAGATTTGGCGGGCGGCAGAGGTACAAGACAAAATAACTGTGCCTGCCTCAGGCGCAGTATTTCGTAGATGCAGTAGGTGTTCATCTCTAACACATTAATATCGAAAAGGTGCACCCCAAATGCTCCCAACTGGTTGTGCGTAGGGCCAAATACCCTTTTGCATTCCCCTAGATCGGTTTACCCATTCCGTTCTTACGATTAATCAGGCACGTATCTATAAGTTCGTTTTGGAAGGGGACTACGGGCTTTCT
Source organism: Lepisma saccharinum (assembly GCA_022664845.1). NCBI lineage: Eukaryota > Metazoa > Arthropoda > Insecta > Zygentoma > Lepismatidae > Lepisma > Lepisma saccharinum. The sequence goes on along the minus strand of JAGDQP010005114.1, from coordinate 62,470 downwards.
ATGTAAATCCACGATATTTCTGCGCATGGTGTATATACATAGTGTTTACAAACTACACCGACAAACTTCTGAACGTGATTCCTCACATCAAAATAAGACGAAAGTCTCCTGACAATTTTTTGAAATGTGCATAGTTTCGGAGCTATAGATTACCGAAAGCGCGGGAGTTTTATATTTTTATTACCACTTAAAGTAAGCTTATCGACATAGTATCGTCAAAAACTTTGAACCTGCTCCATTTGAAAATGCATATTTCAAAATTCCGTAATGAGCAATCAAGTTATTTCCCAAAGTAAGTAGGGGGTTTCGGAATATTTATGAAGATAAGGTAGGTCGGAATGAGTATGAATTTAACGATTTCCCGTGTGAGTAAAGATGACATACGTCATTCATAGCATATAATTGGGCAATGATATTCAATCTCTTTGATAACAAATAAATAAAACGTTATGTGAAATTATGAAATTCTTACTCCCTACTTGTTATGCAACCACGCATTTTTTAAAATAGTTCGGTATATGGAATCTACTTGAGGTATCGACTTGACGCAAACGAATTATTGTTTCCTGGTGGAAAACCGTCTCATTCATGCTCATTTCAACCCATCTTTATTTCAGAGAATTTCTGAGAATCTTCTAATTTCTTTGGGACATCCCTTACGCGGATACTTATTTGGGAGCACGAGAAGCTACCCGTCGTATGTCGATTTTTCTCTTGCGAAGCAAGCCTTTTTTGTGTGTGTGTGTGTGTGTGTGTGTGTGTGCACTTGTATATTTTGTATCATACACAAGCACTACTTTGTTTCACAATAAATCCGTAGAAAATAATTTCCTTGCCTCGGCTCCATCATTTGAGCAACAGAATTCAAGGTCACCTATCAATGCACTTGTGTGTGCGTACTTGAAGTGTATTACTGAGTTCTCTAGCATTTCTCTTACTCCACCAACAGGTTGCGCATTAAGCCGTTTTGGAAGAGATGTTATTTCGTTAGTTGAGATCTTGGGATCTGGTTTCTCTTTATGTGCTGATCCGTCTTTCGTGGTCGAGTGGGTGAAATCTGGAAACTCGGGCTTGGATAGTACAGATTTAAAGTCTTTGACGGTACCATGCTGCATCAGTTCTACTGCTTGTGGTGATAGATATATGCAACTGCAAAGTTCGTTTTCCCTCGCTTTCGGCAGCCTGTAGCTCCGAAACTATGCGCATTTTCCAAATTTGTCAGAGGAATTTTTTCTTGCTCTGATGAGAGGAATCACCTCCAGAGGTTTGTTGGTGTAGTTCATAAACACCCTGAATATAGTCACGATTAAAATATTATACTAATTTAGCATGATACTGAATCACGCTTCCCCTTCCCCACCGTACACTACCCTTTATAATTACCTGATTTAACTCTTTACTATAATGTTCCCTCTCCACCAGTTTGTTCAAGCTCCGATCGTTTTCTAACAATTATAGTATGAACTAAATTAGCTTAGTCCATCACTATACTGCACACATTACAGGATTCAGGTAAAGAAGTTAGTCTAAAATGGTGTTTTATCTTACTTTTTCACAGTCGGGAATAAATAACTCCCATTTCGACACTTCTAAACTGCTATTATTAACTGCTATTGTTGCGTATAGCAACAATTGCGATACTTGCGTATAGCAACTATTGCTATCACTGGTACGGAATAACAGCAGTTTTTCCCATTCCTGATGCGAAATTTTTGTCAGTTGATAGAAGGAAAAAAAAAATGAATTTATTACTTACTTGTGGCTTTAGAGTTCACTGTGCATACATTTCTTGTAAATATCATTCATCTGAAGGATTTTATTGCATTTTTCTTCATTTATCTGGTCTATTTTTCCATACTTATGTCTCACCACTTACAACTGCGCAGTCGTTTTTTCCATCAGCTAGAAGAAGGATCCGTCGACTTTTTTTAATTTTACAGGAAAAAGTACAATACCTGGAACCTGTCTGAGCAGCACACAAGGATCAGAAGACCGTACTGAATATTCCGTAAAAATATGGTTTCCTTTCAAAAAACAATAAATGTTATAAAGTTTTTGTTAATATCCCACAAAATAGATTTTTGGATTTATTTCCTTCTTCCAACTACCGATTCAATTGTACCAGGTTACTAAGATTAAGAAGAGATCGTGTACAGTAAGATAATATGAAGTATGTACAAATCTGTTGGAATTATTTTATTACGATGATTATTAAAGGATTTCGCTTGGATCAATGCATAAGTGCCTATATTCATATAAAAACTAGTATGTCTTGGGAGTAACTTTAATTATTAGTTACCAAAATTAAAGTAATCGTAATAGAAAAGATATTACTAGTGTCAAAGCGAGAAGTTAACTGCACTTTTGTAGTAAATTAACAGGCCCTTTAATGCAACTCCAATTATCACTTTTTATTGCTGTTATGTGCCAAATTATACTCCAAACAAAACATCAATCATGCTATTTCACACTTGTTTGAATTGTTGCTGCAGGGATGCACAAAATGAGACATTGTTTTACGTTCTAAGAAAAACGAATGTACATGATTTCGCATTATTTATTGATGTAAAGTTTTCTTTTGTTTCATTATTGTCTTTGGTTAAATGACCTTTGATTCAGAGGATATGAGTATATGCAGTATTTGATAGGACGAGAGGGACTTAATATTTTATTGCCAAATTAGGACAAGTGTTTATGAAATACAGTGATGCAGACAGAATTTGTAGATAAAGAAACACACAATTACGAGATGGAATCGATGCAGGAAAAAATACATAAGAGTAAGAACCCTTAGGCTATAAATAAATGTAGTAATAGACACTTAAAAAATAATCAGGAATTATTATAGTTTAGAATATACACACAAGCGCTTTAACAAAGATGTTATCTACTCTAAGCATAGGTGAAACCTATGGAGAGGAAGTGCAACAATCGAGTATTGACAAAGGATGAAAGTGCACAAAATTCTTCAAGGTTGTGTGATGACAGTCAACATAGTAGATGAAACAGAATGGGCACCGAATGCTCAAGATACGGATTCGAAGATAGTGCAGTGATTTAATATCTGTTCACGTACAAATAGGTTTGTTTGAAACAGAGATGAAAGTGGTGCAATCGACACAAGAAGAAAAAGTTAAATTAACAGGGCAGATGAAAGAAGGAAGAAAAGTACAAGAGTCAACAGGGTAACCAAGGATGAACAACAAATGGACGAAAAAGAAGAAAAAAAATGAGCAAAAATGACGGAAAATGTAGTTCAAATTCGCAAAGTAGTTCATTTCGAAAACCATCTCAAAATGTAGTAACTCACCCAAATTGCAAGCAAAGCAAGCAACGCAAGCTTTCAAGAAAAGCAGCCCTTACCCTTCTAATGAAGTAAAAACAGAAACGAAAAGAATTAGTGACGAAATACAACTGGATGTAAGCGAAAACTAGAGTTAGGTTAAAGTGATCGGATACACACATACTGATAATGGAAATATAGGAGCGTAACCTGTAAAGAATTCAAAAACATGAAAAAGAAGCGAGGTTTGAGAAAGCGTTTTGATGAGGAAATGAAATGGATATAGAAAAGTTCCTTGCGTCATCAAAGGATTGTTAGTGATTCTTTCACCTGAGATACAGATGAAGATTTATTAGCCGGACAAGCTGGTGGGCTTCCTGAACGGTTATGACCAAGGAACTTAATTCGTTGAAGTATCTGTAAGAAGGAAGTTTTGTTTGCACATTAGCGGGGGAGAAGTGCAGCGATGCACAAAATTAGATAATTTGTTTTACGTTCTGAGAAGAACCAATATAAATAATTAGCATTATTTATTAATGTAAAGTTCGTTTGTTTCATTCTTGTCTGGTTAAATGGACTTTAACATACAAGAGTAAAGATTATGAATATTGACGGTATTATATGGAGAAACTCCTACTGAACATTGTGTTCAGGACCCTTACTCCGAAGACCACGCCCCTATTACCAGTACCTAAGCAGAAAAATGCCACGACTCAGCGGATACCAGAAAAGAAAACCTATCTTATGGACCAAGAAACAACAGGTAAGGCAACCCGTGGTTCCCTACAAATTTTAATTCTGGGAGACAGTTACACTCGGAACCTAGGTGTGTTTCTAAAAGAAAAACTCTACTTATGATGTGTTGTTTCTCTAAACAGGGAGTAAAACTGGATGAAGTATTTAAAAAATGCGATAGGTTGTGTAAAGGCATAATAATGGAAGACTTTATTCTTCTTTTTTATTGTACATCATATACATCTGTGATGCTTAGATATAGTCAAGTAAGATCTCTACACACATGTCTTACTTGCTAAAATATTTATATAAAATAATCAATAAAATAGTGGCTCCAAGTTATATGCAGAAATTATAGACACACACAGTGTTGTAAAAAAAAATGTTCTTTTTCATTTTTTTTTTCACACAGCAAGCGATTTCATGCTTACGCTGCAGATAATCAATGTAATCAACATGATTGGATTTAAGCTTTCTTACATTCATCCTAACTCCGCCAATATCGCTCCCAAGCCCGGATGGGAAAGGAGGAGGGTTGGGGTAGGGAGGCACGCTACCCTGTAAAAACCACTAAGCCAGGGATAAGACACCTTAAATTCCCCTGCTAGCATGAGAGCAGTGAGAAGGTAGCCCCTTGATCATGCCAGGATGCCATAGGCCAATCCCCTATATCCGAAATTTAATCAGATTAAAAGTCAAAAAGGAGAGAAAGCCGGACGGAATTTTGGATGTGACAGGTGGCATGTTAAAAAGAATATGGCTAACGTAGCGACATGGAATGTAAAAGGATTAGCAGGAAAGGAGGATGAGCTAACCCAGGAGTTCGGGAGAGTCAACGTCAACATTTTAGATATCACGGAAACGAAAAAGAAAGGGAAGGGATGTGAAAAAGATTACTGGTGGACTAATTCTGTTTTACTCCTGAGTACTGACAACATGTAGAGCAAAAGCTGGAGGCTTTATACTTACAGATAAATTTACAGAAAACATCAATTGCTGGAACTACGCTAATGAAAGAATTATGAGCCTTACAACAAAATAACTACACCAAACAGAATGTACTGTGATAGTCGCTTACGGCCCACAAGAGAACGACCCAGTAGAAACGAAGGAAAAATTCTATTCCTGCTTACAAAAGGCAGTCGATGATGCAAGAGGCGAAATCATAATCATGGGAGACATAAATGAAAGGGTAGGACCAGAAACAGAAGAAAATAAAGCCGCAGTTGGAACATACGGTGAAGAAGAAAAAATACAAACGGGAACAGACTAATTGATTTCTGTATAGCCAATGATCTAATCATAATGAACAATCAATTCCCATATAAAGACATACATAGGTACAGCAGAGAAGAACCATCAAGAGGAGAACGCTCTACAATAGACTACATCAAGGTATCAGAACTAAGGAAGAAGGAAAACCAGGAAAATTTCAAGACCCTCTTCAATAGCAAATTTTCAAGAGAGCTGCGAAAGATAGACCAAGAGAACATAGAAGAAATGTGGGAACTTTCAAGAAAGGTATACTCGAAAGCGCTGAAGAACTCTGTGGCATAATTAGAATTGGAGATAGAATCAATAAAACACATTGGTGGAATGAGGAGATAAACAAAGAAGTGCAAGAAAAGAAGAGCAGATGGAGAGCTTACTTAGCTTCACGACCACAGAATGACTATGCAACCTACAAGAAACAACGAAACAAAGTAAAGAAAATAATCCGAGAGACCAGAACAGCATCTTGGAAAAAGTTTGGTACAATAATAGAAGAAAATTAAAACGAGAACCAGACACTCTTTTACCGTACACTAAAGCAAATGAGGAAAGAGAAAGAATGCCCACTCAAGTTCGTAAAAGACCGGAAAGGGTTATAATTACACAGCAAGAAAATATTCTGGAGCGATGGCGAGAATACTACAACGAACAGTTCGAAGGAAATCTAGAAGAAGGGGAACCACGGGAAACAGAAAGGAACAGAACAACAACAACAAGGACTGAGGCTGAGCAGGACGAACAAGAGAAGAACTACAGAAAGCGCTGAAGATGATGAAATTAGGCAAAGTCCCGCATATGACGCGATATATCCGGAAATGCAAGACATATGGGTGGGAAAGGAAAGGACCTGCTATTGAACATAATTAACCTATCATGGGGATACAAGATAGTTCCCCACGACTGGGAAACAGCCATAATAATCCCAATATATAAAAAGGGAGACAACAGAGAATGTGCAAACCACAGATGGATAGCACTCCTAAGTGTACCGGGAAAAATTTAGAGCAGAATTTTAGAAATGAGGCTAAGGAATCACCTAGAGCAAACACTAGAAGATGGACAATGTGGATTTCGAGCGAACAGAAGCACCACCGATTTAAAATTCTTACACTGAGGCAACAAAGCGGAATAAACTATTGAATTTAACAAAGAACTACATCTAGCGTTTATAGATCTTGAAAAAGCCTTCGATAAAGTAAATAGAAGAAAACTGTGGGAAACACTGGCTAAAAGAAAAGTAAGTACTGGCCTACTAGAGGCAATAAGGAGCTTGTACATAAACTGTAGAAATGTGGTTAGAACATCGAACTATACCCAAAAAAGTTTCATTACCAACGCGGGGATCAAGCAATGATGTATTCTAAGCCCCCTGCTTTTCGTTATTATGATGGACGAAATAGCAAAGGACTGCAAAATAAACACCAAAAAATACCATCTTGGTTACTACAAAATGTCCCCAGTACATATTAGCGAGGTCATGTTTGCAGACGATCTCGTAGTGATGGGTAACACAGAGAAGTAACTCCAGAAGAACGTAAACATCTGGAACAAGAAATTGAAGGACAGTAACATGGTTATCAGCAACACGAAAACGAAAACAATGGCCATTTCTCAGAAGGAAGTCAAATACACTATCAAATTAGACCAAACAGCACTCGAGCAAGTAGACAATTTTAAATATTTAGTCTGTGTTATCAACAAGGATGTAAGAACAGACAAGGAACTAAACAGTAGGATAGCATCAGCAAGCCACTTCTTCAACAGCATACAGACGAATTTCTTAAACAAAAAAGAGGTATCAAAAAAGGTTAAATTAGCAGTCTACAAGTCAACCTATATCCCAATCCTTACTTACGGCAGCGAAACTTGGACAATGATACAAAAACACAAGGGGAAAATTCAAACTATGGAAATTCGATTTCTCAGGAAAATCGAAGGCAAAACATTACGTGACAAAATAAGAAACAACACCATTAGAAATAAATTAAAAGTCGAACAACTACAAAATACAATAGGCAAAGGACAATTGCGATAGTTTGGGCACATGCAAAGAATGGGAAGAAACAGAATACCAAAGTTGGCGTACGAGACCCGAGTTACTGTAAGACGAACACGAGGACGATCCCGACAGACCTGGGAAGCTGGAGTGATAGCAACAGTGGGAATGGACTAGAAGGCAGGGAAGCAAAGAGAATAGCAATGGACCGCAAAAGATGGCAAAAAGTTTGGATGACGCTCGACACTGCAAGGTAGAAGAGGAGTGTTTAAGAAAGTAAGTAAGCACATTCATCCTAATTTACTTTGCTTTGTTTCCCTGCTGACTTACGAGGCAAATGATGGAATTATTTATTAAATGCATTCACTACTACATAGGGTTGCCAGTGTTCTAGAATGTCACTACAGGATAGATCATAACAGTTAACACAAGAAAATTTCACCATACTGATGGTTATGCAATTCTCATAACACCAAGAAGCAAGAAAGTAAATAACTCAAGAAAACACTCAGAAAAGCATTACTGAATTTTGAGTATATAAACTATGATAATTAACAAACTGATTTATATTTAAATTTTCGACTTTTATATATTTTCAGCTTTTCTTTTACTTTAATAGCCGTAATATTTTACTTCACTGTCAGCATTTTCGAGTAATGCTGCATCTCCCTTAATCATGTCATAAGATTTCTGACAACTATAATAAAAATTAAGTGAAATTTGAATTTCTGATCTTATCAGAATTACTGAACATTTATTCCATAATCTCTGCATTTGTTTTTAAGAATTGAAAAAAAAAAAAAACTCTCAACAATCTAAAGACCATAAATAAAATTCAAAATCAAATTTCTTTCAACAAATGCGTTTGAACAAAGAGTGTTCCGAACGTAAGATATCAACATCAGTATATTTGGAACAGCATCTAAATTATCCTCAGAGGGAAAAACTAACCCACTTTGACTTCATTTCATTTTTTTGATTACTGCATCCAGCACCACGTAATTCATTATTATTGGAAGAAAATTTTTCACGAAAACTATCCCAATTGAAAATCTTATTTGAACAAAAATTTCATTTCAACTTCATTTAAAAATCTCATCCCAACTTAAAATTTTCAATTAAAGAATTTCAAAACATTAATAATTTTTTCAAAAGAAGAAAATTCAGTATTAATTTCAAATGTAAAGGCCAAATGTAATTTCTTAAACATATTAGCATCACTTTAGTAATAAAATGATTTCAGTGATATTGATGGAAGGATCTAATGCAACCAGCTAAGGAAGTTAAATTTCACAGAAACGAGTGAACTGTAGAAACGGTAAAAGAATAGTTGTAACCACAGCAGAAGCGAAATGTTTGAATACGGGAGAAAAAGCGTCCCGTATGCTGTTAAAACGAGACAGCATTTCTCGCCTCAAAATACGGGAAATCCCGTATAATACAGGACACCTGGCAACCCTACTACCACACTGCTAAACTTTCTATATCTTCACCCTGACAAACATAAGGAATTAACTAAAGACATATGGACTTAAGTTATTTGGTATAGTTTGTATTAAAATACTAATAAACCTCCAGAAAATTGAAGAAATATTTTGAATTATAGGGAGAATTTAAGTTCCTAGAGATCGTTACACAACATCAAAGAAATCTTTACTATAAACTGAAAACCTACGAATTCTTACCGAAATATGCTTTCATCTCGTACATACAATACATTCATTTTTAATTACGTATTATTCAATGAAGTTATCTATTTTTTATTATAATTACCGTCCGCAAAAATCAATTATCTTTAGCTGAAAATCCCGGGAAATTACCTGCTTCTATTCAAGGGCAGCGATTATTCAATGTGCTGGATTTACTAGTACATTGTACTTGAATTTGAATTTAACTTTTAAGGCCTCTAGGCAACTGTGGCTCAGCCCGAATGGATGATGAGATAAATTGGTGAAATGAAGAAAGTGGGAGTAAATGGGAGAACTCCAAGAAAACCTACGCACACGGTGTTTGTCCACCACAAAGCTCACATGGCATGAGCAGGGATCGATCCGATGACCCCTAACGCCAAAGGTGAGTGCTCTACTAACTGAGCCACCGCGGCCTCACTAGTATAGTAGATTGTGCTTCACTATTAAAACAATGAGCATTGCTCCCTCATGCTGGGGGCTCCAAGGCTCGCCCCCATTTTACGAAAATATATACAGATAGAGACAGTGTAACAAAAATATTTTATGTTATATGCATATTTCAAGACAGTTGCATAATTAATAATCTTGTAAACAAGCAACTACATATATGTTTCTTCTAATGAGTCTGTTGCACCATGGCTCTGAGAAATATTATTTCAAAGCATATTATAACGAAGCCACGTTCCGCGACTCCCCAGTGCTTTTATGAAAGTATAGGAATAGCTATCGGCATGGGGCCATTTGAAAAATTGAATTTTAAATAGGGTGGCAACGCTGACAACTGGGTACTTGGGTACAGGGAACAATCACAGTATGTTTCAATTGTATCGAATAAGTATACTCAAAGCTTGGTGCGGATACGTCGAACCGAATGAAAGTAGTAAATATTTAATTTTTAAAATTGATTGGCAACACTGTCAAGTGTGGGACCTGAAGTACCTTTTATGACGCGTCCCAGTACGTAAATGCAAAGTTTGGTCCTAGTACAGTCAACGATAGGGAAGCAAATAAAATGTTTATTTTCTAAAATTGATAGGCAACATTGACAACTGCGGCACTGGAAGTACCTACATGAACTGTCCTTGTACCTCATACACATGTCAAATCTTGTGTAAATCAATGCGGATACATCCAACGGTACCACATATGAAATCTAGATTTTTAATAGTTTGGCAACCCTGAAAAACTACGGCGCCTGGAGTGCCTGTATGACCTGTCCCAGTACCTAATGAACATGTATGCCAAATTTAGTGTAAATCAATGCACATGTGCAGATTTATATTAATAAAGGCACTTCTATAAATTGAATTTTAAAATAGGCTGGCAACAGTGACAACTGGGACACCCAAAACTTTCTTCTGTTGTGTTGAATGATGTTTAAGCTAAGTTTGGAGCAGATACGGCATGGAAGAACCTTCTTTCGAAATGATTTTTTTTAAAGTTGGCAACACTGAGAACTGGGCAACCCAGAAAATCTCACATATACCAAAAAATATTTGTAATTTAAGGTTTAATTTATGTTGTATTTCTTCTTAATTACCTATATAAAAGTAATTCTTGCTTAAAGAGACGTTAGCAATATTACAAATTGGTGCCCTGAAAAAAAAAACGAACGTTATTTTTTATTTATAACACTAGATACATATATATCATGAATAGTGGTATGAATATAAATTATATTATAATCCAATACATGATAAGAAAATATTAAAATAATGTAATCATTTTGTACAATAATGATTCCATTTCAGTTATATTATATGCACAGTTATTTTTTTTTATCTTTTTTAAAAATATTTATCTTATATTTAAACTTTATATTTTCCATCAATTTTATTTCATCGGGTAACATACTATAAAAACGTATTTCTACTTGTATGTAGTTCTATTGTGTAAAATTCAATCTACATTTTGGTACACTGATTTGATTCTTCTGTCTTGTATTATAATCATGTGCATCTAGCCTCTTTTGATATTTATGTTATATTTTACGTACATAAAACATTGATAAATATATAAATTTGTAACCATCCTTATGCTAAAACTATTAAAAGCATCTTTACATGACTGTGTATTTTTCAGGCTAGCTAAACATCTTACTATAAGTTTCTGTAACATGAAGATACTATTAATACAGCTTGAACTTCCCTAAAATATAACACCATATGAAAGTAGAGAGTGGAAAAATGCATAATAAGATTGTAAAAGCCAGTTTCTAGGATCAACATATTTTAACCTACGTAATAAGTACAATGTCTTGTTCAGTTTAATACACAAAATATCAATGTGATTAGCCCAATTTAGTTTATGATCCAAGTTAAGACCTAAAAATTTTACCGTATCTTTCTTATTATTCTTCTTACTAAGAAAAACAATTTTATCTGTTTCACTTTTGTTTAATTTTAGTTGATTTAAGTTGAACAAGGTATTAGCTGCTATTAAATTGTTGTTAAAAGAGTAGTTAATTCGTTGATATTAATTTTTGTCTATAAATGTAGTATCATCAGCGTAAAGTGTAACTTTAGAATTGATGTACACTCATGCACAAAATTTTTTTCGCATGTCTGACAGTTTTTGACAAATAATATTTTTCTCCTTGGATTCTGGCGTTCGATTAATTGTTTTACTTGTAAAGAATGTAAAAACGAATTTTTCCTGAAATTTTGTCACAAAAATATTAATAATGACACTAGAAAGAAAAAACTAAATATTGAGAAATTGTCGAAAAATTTCTAAGTCAGAAATATGGCAACATAGGGAAATTCACAGGAAACAAAGGGATTCTTTTTCTCTCGCCGTAACAGTCCATATATTTAGTACTGTCTGAAACTGAAAATAGAGAAATGTTCACTCAAATGAAACAATACGCAAACAAAGGTACCAGACATAATGCATACGCCGCATAATCATGTGACAGAAACTATTATCTTCCCCGAAAAGGAGCGAAAAAAGACATAAAATCTCGTTTAACTATCGAAATGAAGACTTTTAATTAACAATTCAGTAATAAATGTTTATCAAAAAGTATTAGATCACAACACCTTCAATGGTTGATCGTAATGGTAGGTTTTGGTCGTGTGGAATGATGAAGAGTCCTGAGTTCGAATCTCTCTACCCATCCCTAGTAATAATTTTAAAAAAATATTTTCGAATGCAAACGGGATTATTAGCTTTTGTAGTTCGCGATTTGTTTCTCTCATATATTCTCTCATTGTTGATAGAATGGTCTTTCTTACATTACGAGTAGACACTCAGAAAAGTGTAAGTGTTTTGTATCAAATTTTACGAGACAATAAATATGTGCTCAGAACTGTATTCTCATGTAAGGTTTAGCAACAGGTCCTATGAATGTATGTACTCCAAAGAAGTTGTACTTCTAATCTCTAAACCTAATCCATATTTAAAATTAGCCATGCACATTACGTTTCAAATTCCCAATAGGTATCAGAACGTTAAATGTATAAATGTTACTTTCGTGTTATGTATAATATCCTTAGCTAACCCTTGATTTAGTTTACGAAATATAACCGTGTATAATGCCTACAGGTTTCTAGAATATTCTATTATTATTATTATTATTAGTAGTAGTAGTAGTAGTAGTAGTAGTAGTAGTAGTAGTAGTAATAGTCGTAAGTTTTCACAGACTGAGATATAGAAGAAGAAATTAAATAATAAGCTATTCTTCCTAAAACTAGTCTAATTCCCAAAACTTCTGACAATTTCCAGTTGGCAGAATGTGAAACGTCTAATTTAGAAATAAAAGATATTTACCTAAGGATAAGTATGTTTACGTTATAGATATAACTAGTGTAATTCTTATATTCGACTTCAGCAAATGTTTTTCGTTATTACAAGACTGGGTGGATCAAGTGGAAGAGAGGATTTTTTTCACGAGCGTGAGGTCGCAAGTTCGAATCTCCTTGATTGTATAAGTTTTATCGCTCCTTTTTAAAAACCAAAATGGGTTGCAGCAAAAAAGGAGTAAAAATGAAGGAAAAATTAACTGTAAAACGTTATAAGAAGATTATTATACTCCTGTGATGTAAGTGATCAACATGGCGGCAGCAAATACTTGACCAGCATTAGACTTGTTGTCACGACAAGAAAGACTTTTAACCTTTATGCGCATGCGCAAATCACACCGAAATTGAGAACAGACCATCCAATAAGGCACAAGAAATTTCTCGCTGTTTTTCAAGAATTACGGCCGGTAACTCCAAATACTGACATTTCTCTTAAACATTACAGGATATATCAAAGAACTTTTCAAAATGTCTAAACAGTGAGCTCCAATTTAAGTTGCTATTGTTTTAAATGTAATTAGATCAATGACAAGTATAATTGCAGCACTAACCTAATGAGATTGTTGGTAGCGGAATTTAAAATATATATATATATATATATATATAGTTGTTCATGTCGGTTTCTGCGAGAAATAAAGGAAAATTCCGGCAATCACGGGCAAAGTCTTTTCCTGTCTGTCATACAGAAACAGGAAGTTCTGGGTTCAGATGCACTGATCTTGCTCTCTTATAATACGAAAGCGTAATTATAATTAATTTAAGAGCACTTGAGAACACTTGTAAAGTGTCCGGACTGTAATTCATTATCACTTCTCTGAGAATATGTAGAGTCTAATAGTCTATTCGTGCTTAGGATGCACTAGTCTCTAACTAAAGCTCTTTGTTACTTGCCATTCAGTAGGCATAGCTAGCAATATTTCAGTGGTTCTGTTGACAGGTTCTATATCCATGCCGAGGCGAACCGCACAGCCATTAAGGCATAAGGAGGACCTCACTCAATCTTACTGGGTAGATGTGCCAATTCATTTGGCACTTCAATGTATAGTTCTTCTTTTCGTAAGAAATTTTCATATTCACTTTCACGGGGTGCAATATTTCTTTTAACAAAAACTATTTCAGATTCGTTATATGAATTTTAGTTTGAAAAGAAATTAATTTTAAACGAGAGATTTCGACTACATTGTGGAGTTGAGTTGTGTGCTGGTGAGTAATGAATTGGAGTAAAACATGAGCTTCTGGAACTTAGAAATAAATCAGGAGTAGGATGATACAATGATGTTGAGATAATGATGGCTGCTGTTGTGTTTTCAACAACTTGTAATCAATCAATCTGAACTTCAGATATATATCAACGCAGAGTAAACGTGTCTTAACCGTAGTCGGTAATGAATGTGAATATGCTTTATTAAAGAAATACGTTTAGGGCTGCCACCATCTTGACATTCGATATGGCGCTATTCCAATTTTAACATCAACTATTTTTTTTCTATTCCTGAATCGAATTCGGTGGCATTTAGGATCCTGAAATTCTAAAAGAAGTAGCCGTTTTGGTGCTGCAGCTATCTTCAACTTCAAAATTCAAGCCATCATCTTATATTTCGAATGTCAAATGTTTTCGAATTCAGAATCGTATTCATAACGTTCCAGAGTATACAGATCTTAACTTGAAAGAAAATGTGATGTTATTCTAACATACGTCCTTTTTGGTTTTCCTGATATTGAATTTTGGATTTTTTCCTCACATCCAACTGAATTCCCTTCGGAAAATACAGATATGATATTTATGAAATTATCTCCGGTATATCCGTACCCTCAATCTCAATATAAGTTGAGTGGAAATTCGCGCCCACTGAGAATGCAATTCTTTTCCTTAGAGAATTCTAAAACAAGATTACTCTTTGCAAAATGTTAATAGGATGCTCACACTCAAATATCCAGATGTCAAAAAAGTCAGATCGTAACGAAAGTTTGTATGCCGATAGAGTATTAAAAAAAAAAAAAAAAAAAAAAAAAAAAAAAACGTTATTCTAGAACCTGCCGTTCAGTAGGAAAGGAGAAAATTATAACTGAAATCTTACGTAAGGAGAGTAGTAGAATCATTACTGTAAACGTTCGTTTCAGTAGTTCTGGTGGAGCAAAAGCAGTGTGGAAATTAAAGAACTTTAAGGGGGGGGGGGAGTTTGTGTTCCTATACTAACTGAGCCGTTTCGTAATACTTTTGTTCCACAACTGTCTTATACCATCTGCTATTTATTTTTCAAATATTTAGTGTATGTTTTTATCCTTTTCACTTAATGAATTTCATCAGGAGCTACTGGGAATTCTATCCCTATACATTTCTTGATTTATTGTCATATTCATTTTAATTTAAGTAATCACAAATACGTCAATATATACTTACAAAATAAATTTTACAAAAATATCAAAACTAAAAACACGAATCGCAAACGATATTATATAATCACATAACTTTATTTATTTAATTATTGAACGCACTTTTTTTTCTGAATACTGATAGTTATGAATATAATTTCTAGAATATATCCAAAGTACGAATAAGCCAATCATATTATATACTTTCTTCTAAAGTAATAATTTGCGGGCCCCCATGTTAGCTCTTGTATTCACACTTCCTATTTTCAATTTTTAGAAGTACTGAACAATCCATAATAATACTAAAATTTCGAAAAGCTAACATTTACTAACGTCTATGAAATTAACTGATCCATATTTGGATTAATTCATTTGATAAATGTTCTTAATTATTATTTACGCTGCTTTCCAAAATTATTGTTCCCATTTTTCTGTCACCTTTATATATACCAGGTGCGTAAATATGAAACCGGAATTTATGTACAGAAAAGACACAGTGATTGGATGACAATGCTACAAACTATTTTATTCGAAGTATTGGCCATCGCCCAGCGATACATTTCTGCCATCGTTCCGGCAATGTGTGGATGCCAGACCAAAAAAACTGTGCCTCTTGTGCTGCAAACTAGTAATCAAGCCATTTTCTTAAGATGTGAAGCGCTGGTCAGCAAGTGCGTGTCCCATAAATGCAAATAAGTGAAAATCGGGAGGCGCCAAGTCTGGTGAGTAAGCCGCATGCGGAAGGATTTCCCAGCCAAACGTCGGAATCGTTTCATTCACCGGTTTTGCTGTGTGGGAGGGTGCATTATCGTGAAGCACAATCACTTTATGTTGTCTCTGATCATACTATGATGGTTTTTCACGTAAAGCTTGATGCAAATCGATCATTTGTTGTCGGTAACGTTGGGTATTAACGGTTTCGCCAGGTTTCAGAAGTTCATAATAGATCACTCCCTACTGATCCCACCAAACACAAAGAATTGTCTTCCGTCCATAGCGATTTGGTCTTGCAGTCGATGTCGCCGGTTCTCCTGGAGTTACCCATGATCTTTTACGCTAAAGATTCTCGAAATAGATCCACTTTTCGTAACCAGTCACAATTCGATGGAGAAATGATTTCCTTTTGTACCTGGCGAGCAGAATTTCACAAGTGCTTTTTCGGTTTTCCTGCTGTCGTTCAGTCAATGCATGTGGAACCCATTTTCCCACCTTCTGAATCTTGCCCGTGGCTTTTAAACGTATCGAAACTGCTTCTCGTGTCACATTTAATTGATCCACGAGTTGTTGTTGCGTTTGAGCGTCATCCTCATGCAACAAAGCTTCCAATTCGCTGTCTGCAAACTTTTTCGGTGGTCTTCCACGTTCTTCGTTTCTCACGTCAAAATCGCCACTTTTAAATTTTGTAAACCATGCATAGCACTGTGACTTACCAAGAGCATGATCACCGTAAGCTTCGACAAGCATGCGATGCGATTCTGCAGAAGTTTTCTTCAAATGGTAACAAAAAATCAATGCTGTCCGCACATCGTAGTTTGTAGGTACAAATTGCGCCATATTCAACGCTATTAAACACTACACTATGACATGAAACTTATCTGGTTGTGAGTTGCAAATCGTTATCAGCAGTCAAAACAAGCACGTGGCGCCAAGGATGCAGTTTTACGGTAACCACAGTGACAGCTAACGTCGTCTATGCACAAATTCCGGTTTCAAATTTACACACCTGGCATTTTAAATAGGGACATGTTTACTAATTTCTCTCAAAACAGATTTGAAGTTGTGTTACTTTCTTCTTGCCTTGCTAAGTTTTCTGGTGTTACGTTGTCCGTAAGTAATATTTTTGCAGGTCCCCAAACCAACAAAATCATGTAAAATAAAGAAGCTTAAAATGTGTGATAAATAGGAATTATGTAAATAAGATCAGTTCTTGAAATATTTCTAGAAAAACGCAAAAGATTCTAATGATAAAACAATAGCAGATATCTTTAGAAGTTTCAGTTGCAATATAAGCGTCAGTTTCTCCGGAGCCGTTGAGTTCTTTCAACAAGATCTGGGTGATATAAACGAAGATCAAGAAGAAATACTTCAGCAAAATATAAAGAATATCGCAATCAAAACTGTAATGACTGTTTTCCAATTTTAAAGAAAAATTAAAGAAGAAAGAGAAGAATAACTTATAGTGTGTGTTAGGAGACAATATCCTGCTTATTAGACATATTTATTTAACACACATGTGAAGATTTGTGGACAAGACTATTCTACTGATTTTATTCATTAATACAGTAGTACATTTCGTAGGTTTGCTTGGAATTATTGACTTTGTTGATTCATCAAATACAGAAATGAAACATGAATGAAATAATGTCAATTCTATGCATTTTCTTTCTATATTTTGCGAAAAAAAAAGTGTTCAATGACCGTAAAAATGTTGTGTATTGTTATCTAACCTAAGGCCATTAATGTTAATAAATTACCCATTGGACAATGTTTTAAAACTCAGTACATTCTAAAGCTAGTCCTCTGTAAAGCCATAAGAGCAAATCCACGTTTGTTTTTGCCGTAGGACTTTACAGTTCCTCTGATAGATGAAATTTCTGCAGGCCCTCGCCAACAATTTGATTGTAGATCTTGTAATTTAGGAAGTATAACATTGATTTTTGTGGATCAGTTTTGAAATAATCAAGCGAAAAAAAAAAACACCCACTGCACACCATACAGTATATTTATAGTGTAAGTTAACCATGACTGATTTCACATAAACGCCGTTCTTCGGCAACATGAAATCTTCCTTCAGTGTTCGCTAAAATATTTTCTTTCTATAAATTTCGACATCAAACACATCCTTTAATGAAAGTACTATTACTTGCCTTTTAAGTACCGGAGTTATTTAAAGTCTTCTAAGTTTGGCAGTGTCATATAATCTATCTCTTTACGACATCAAATAGTCTAATAACCAATAATCACACTGCATAAATTACCAACATAATGAACAATGAATCTCACACTCCGGACACTGAGACATCTGACGGTCCTTATCATTCATAGATGTTGGACATGTTACTGTCGATGATACTGATAAGTCACTGCTAGAAAATTTTATATTGCCCTCTGATATCAGATTTCATTTCAATAACTTGAATATTATGATTATTTCGATTTTATTTTATTTTAACTTTGGAATGTAAAGTCCATCCTTTATTTCACGTTTATCAAGCTATTAACAAGTTTCCCCCTAGAAACCACAAAGGCAATGAGGTTCCGGGGAGGTATCTAGGAGGTGCCTGGCAATTCCCCCCCCCTCATCAATTACCACACTGAGCAAAAGTAGAACGTTAGCTTAAGGTTTAGAAAGTCCAGAGTTCGAGTCCTGGTCGTGATGTGTTTTTTTTTTTCTTCTGCTGTAGTGCCTGTGTAAATATTATATTTTACAATATGCTTTTAATATGTAGATATATTTTTTGTTTTATAGCTTTCTGTTCTTTATTTGTACTTTTCTTTTTATTTAAAATCTGCTAATTTACCTAGAACAATTGTGTGTTCAGATGAAGAACAAACAGTATGAAAATAAGGATAAATAAACGGTTACATTACAATTACAGAATCAATAATAATAATAAATACGCATGTGTAATGCAACTGTTTATTTTTATTTTCATACTATTGCTGTTGTATATGTGAACACACAATTGTTTTATTAAATTAGCAATTTTAAATAAGTGATGCAAAAAGAAAAATACAAATGAGATAAAAGTTATAAAATAACATTCACTTTACATGCCTAAGTATATTGTAAAATATAACATTTGCACAGGTGCTACAGAAAAAGTAAGAGGAGGAAAAATACGTCGCGACCAGAGCTTAAACTTCTGACATTTCCTACCGTAAGCTAACGCCTCTTGTTTCACCACAGCTGCTGGAAGGAACGTTTATGGTAAAGCTTCTGCTACTCTCTGCACGTTATATCTCACTAATAATAATCATTTACGCCTTTCCCACAGAACAGCAGGTTCTAGAAATAATATTGTACGCTTTTTATTAGATACTCTATTGATATACAAAGTTTGGTTACGATGTGAATTTTTGACATCTGGATGTTTGGGTGTCAGTTAATTAAAGGGAAAATGTTATTGGTTGGCAACACTGTAAAGCCAGAACACCTAATGGTCTATCAGCAAGACTTCTCCGAATATGTTACAGGAAGACTATAGGCTACCTGCCTACCAAATTTCAGACCTTAGTTCAGTATCGGATGGTAAGACAACTTTTTTCTGTCTACTAATTGCCTCAATGAAAATATAAATCCACTGAGTCCAGAGGCGTCATTTAGGGGGGTAGAAGGGGGCAATTGCCCCCCTTCAAGTTTGAG
This sequence comes from Lepisma saccharinum, assembly GCA_022664845.1. NCBI lineage: Eukaryota > Metazoa > Arthropoda > Insecta > Zygentoma > Lepismatidae > Lepisma > Lepisma saccharinum. The sequence goes on along the minus strand of JAGDQP010005114.1, from coordinate 42,951 downwards.
ATTATAAACAATAAAACATATACAACTTCTGAAAACATACAAATTTCCAATTTTGATATTTTGTAGGAGTTCGGAACTAAATTTATAGCTAAAACAACAACTTGTAATGGGCTATGCAATGTGGGTTAGTGAAATTTAATTGTCTTTTATAGTAATTAATTTGGCGCAGACCTAATACAAAAAATCTAAAATGAGAAAAAAAGTAATAAGTGTTTTATTTTTACTTATAGTTCGTTTTTATGTCGGACGTTGTTTATCTTCGTCTTCTGTAAAGAAGTTTATATCAATATACTCTCTTCCTTTCATATTAGTACCGCTCAAAAAAATTTTGCGTTACGTCTGCATGGAGTTACAATTGGATCGCCGCGATACTCTGTGCGGTGACTGTCCAACATTGACTAGAATTATCATAACAGTGGTTTTCAAAGGGCGTTCACTGGCACACTACTGTGTCGCGAAATTGCTTGCCTGCCCGGTGCCGTTCCTCAAGAATACAGATATTTTTTTATTAAAATGTAAGATAACGGGAAATTGAACATCTTTAAGAACTTATTTATTCATACAAGGGAAACAGTACATTATAAGTAAAAAAAAATGGATTTTTTAAAATTATTGAGTCTGTTCTGTTGAGAATATCTAGCTTTGGTCTTGTTAATTTTCTACGCACCTGTTACGTGTGAGTGCGTGTAGTAAGCAGCAACGTAAACCACAGCAGTGTGTTTTTTCAGAATGTGTTCTTAAGAATTATTATAATATGAGCATTAGTAGGTCTCTTTCTGTTACCTATCCTTGGCACTTCTGAGTCGTTCGGCTCATGATATGGCCAAGATTAGTTTGTAGAATCGCGCGACAGGACAGCTTGCGCCATCTAAATACTATATAGAGAATTCTTGTCTATTTTTATAATAGGTATTCCTTTTGTTTGGAGTATTGCCACTTTTTGTGCTAAGTGTAGCACGTAGTTGCTTTTTATCAATATTGGTCGAGTACTGGCTAAGTGGTAGGTTTCTCGGGTCAATTTTAACTCTGTTCATTTTTAAATTTGTATATATATATATATATATATATATATATATATACACAGGGTGGAGCAATTAAAAGTTGCCACCTCTTGTATCGCCCGAACGACTACAAATATGATAAAATGCAAAAACACGTCCAGCATTATTTTGAGCTATAAAACTTGGCCCCCAAGGGGGCTAGGCGGGGATAACTTCAAAATTTCAAATCGGACAGGAGGTCGAGTGATATCTCGTTTGAAAGGTCTTGTACAAGAGAAATATTTTGGTGTAACTTTCAAGTCGCTATGTTTTCCCTATCCAAAATGGCGGGGGTTCAAATGTCATGTCTATAAAGTCCGTTTCTACGCCTTGTATCATCCGAACGGCTACAAATATGAGAAAATGAAAAAACGCGTCGGGTGTTATTTCGAAGAGCTTTAAAACTTTACTTCCAAGGCTCTCCCAAGAAGGGGGTAACTCCAAAATTTCGAATCACAAAGGTTGTTGAGTGATATCTCATTTGAAAGGTCTTGACATAAGAAATGTTTTGGTGAAACTTTCAAGTCGCAATGTTGTCCCTATTCGAAGTGTTCAAAGATTATGTCCATTAAGTCCTTTGCCACCCCTTCTATTCCGAATGGCTATAACCAGTGCTGAACTTGGAATTTATACTTAAGAATGGTCTTTAATGGAGAATTAATATTTAAAAGATAAATTTGTGTACTACTGTAAGGAAGTTGAAGGCGGGCACTTCGAACATCTAATAAAATAAGTTTCTTGTTACAAGTGTGAGTTTTCGGAGTGTTTCAAAACTGTATTTACTGGCACATCTGTATTTATTAGAAATTAACTTCAATTTATAATACACAATAATAGTTAATCACGTGATTTGTGTCTTCATTTATCACAAGTTAAGTTTCAGAGAAACCAGAGGATTGAAGAGCAAAGCAATGACCTTAAGCAGATGTTACAACTGTACACGTATTAGGGCTGCTGCAGGGTAGCTTGTCCTTTAATAAAGTACCATCTTCCTCTTTTGAACACTGTTTCATTTCATGTTTCTGTTTAACTACGTCCAAGTACATTTCTTGCAAAGCATTCATAGGCAATTGTACCTTTCTCGATTTCAAATATATCAAGTTTTTTTTTTATTTCAGATTTTTATTCAATAAAAACAAATCCTTTTTACAATAACGTGTTAGATGACATGTAGTAACAAACGAAAAAAAAAACATACCACTGTTTACTAAGGACTAGTCCGATAACGATCTTTCTGTTTCCAGTCTTCAAATTGTTAACCCGCAACATCTCACAGACTTCTTACTGACATTCGAATCAAATTTAATTGTTTTCAAAGATTCAACAGCTCTTTCAAACGATGTGTCACTTCACGGCTGTTCACGCATATCGATATTTAAGACAACTGAAGGTTTGCCACTAGATCTCAGTGAATGGGGCAACACGCTTCATGTTGTTCGTAAGGAGGGTAACTGAAGTCACTTTAACGGTATAATGGGTAGTCTATTGTATTCACAAGGTTATATTATTGTGAACATAATACTTCTCTTGAGATTTTTGTATGTATACTTAGTAAAGGGTCGAAATGCAATTTCTCCTAAAGTATTTAGCCAAATTCAAAAAGAATACGATTTTTGTAATTATAATCGAAGTAGTTTTCAAATGATATGTCACTCGACCAACGTTGCTGTTTAAGAAAATAGAAAGTTTTGCCACTAGACCGCGAAGGATGGGGCAGCAGACTTAAAATTATCACAATATCTCGTCACCCTCAAAACTATAGTTGAGGTTTTTGAAGATTTTTCAAACAAACCAATCTTAGGAGATAAAGGCGGTGGCAACTTTTAGTTTCACCAAAATATTTCAATTGCCAAGACCTTTCAAACGAGATATCACTAGACACACTTTCCAATTTGAAATTTTGAAGTTGCCCCTCACCCCTGCAACTTCCTTCCTTGGTGGGGTTTGGGGGCCAAGTATAGCTCAAAATGATAAACCCTCAAAATAATACTGGATGTGTTTTTGCATTTTCTCCTACTTGTAGTCTTTCGGGAGTACAGCGGGTGGCAGAGGACTTTATGGACATGATATTTGAAACTCCGCCATTTTGGATAGGGACAACATAGCGACTTGAAAGTTTCACCAAAGCATTTCTTAAGTCAAGACTTTTCAAACGAGATATCACTCAACAACCTTTCTGATTTGAAATTTTGAAGTTGCGTTTGCCTAGCCCCCTTGGGGGGTTTGGTGACCAAGTTTTAAAACTCAAAACGATAGCCCCGCAAAATAATACTTGACGTGTTTTTCTTTTCATTTTCTCATATTTGTAGCCGTTCAGGCGATACAAGGGGTGGCAATTTTTAGTTGCACCACCCAGCGGAGAGACAATAGGCATAGTTGATGAGTATGTTTACCTAGGCCAGCTCAAAACATCGAATGCCAAGTTGACTGATAAAATAAATATGCCAAGTTGACTGATGAAATAGATAGAAGATGTAAAATGGCATGGAGTTCTTTTGGAAGACTACACTTTATTTTCAAAAGCAAACTTCCAGTGTGTCTGAAGCGTAAAGTTTATAATCAATGTGTCTTACCTGTAATGATGTACGGCTGCGAAACTTGGACATTGAATGCGCAAACGACTCAAAGATTGAGAGTCACACAAAGAGCAATGGAGAGGTGCATGCTAGGAATAACCAGGAGGGACAGGAACAGAAATGAATGGATTCGCGCACAAACAAAGGTAGAGGATGTAATCAAGACTGCGAAGAAGATGAAGTGGAGATGGGCCGGTCACATAGCTAGACGAACAGATGGAAGGTGGACGACAAATGTACTACAGTGGATTCCTAGAGAAAAGAAACGACCGAGACGACGTCCAAATGCAAGATGGGTAGATGAAATCAAGCGTTTTTAAGGAGCTACATGGATGAGGATATCAGCAGACCGAGATATGTGAAATGAAAAGGGGGAGATCTTCATCCAGCAGTGGATAGAAAACGGCTGTATATATCATACCACAAGGTGCCCAGGGCCTATGTTGCAGGAGTCAGAACTACCAAGTTGGTTATAATAGAGTGTTTTCTTTATATTAATTTGTAAGGTAATTTTAAGTTTTAGTTTTTGTTTAGGTTAGAGAACATTTCATTTTTGAAGGTGAATCCTTGAGGAGTATTACGTGTTTTGGAAGTTGAATTTCGTTTGTTTGACAAGTTCTGGTTTTCTTGAAAAGGTGTGGTGAGCTTAAGGGAGACCTTTACTTTCTAATATTTATTCATAAATTTTATCTTCCCTCTCCGTGATAGGTGAACATTTTGTTTTGTTCAGAGGAAGTCTTTGCTTTGGTTTCCTCAGTTTCATGGGTTCAATGTAGAAATAGTTTTGGTGGTATATTTCGATGTGTAGATCCGATTTGTATTCAAGTTGTGGGATCATAAGAGGTTTGCCACCATAATGTTTACTTTGTCTGTGACATCATGCAGAAAAATGTCGTGAGTTAGTTGGTTGAATTCTTGTGGAGTTACCCACAAGACTAGGCTATTTTTATTATTTCGATGAGAATTTATTTATTGATTGTCTTCATTTTATAAGCGTGCCTCAGTATCAGCGGATGTAAGATTTCTGCCTCTAGCTGGACTCGAATCCGGATTGTTTAGTGGTGTTCACCTCAAGACACTGAGCTCAATATGATATATCCACAGTATAGAAGGCTGCTATAATAGGTTATGTATTCTTACCTTATTGGGAATATTTGTCACTGCCCATCACCACTGCCTCTAACGATTTTTTCTTTTTTTCCGAAAGAGGCTGAAAAATTACTTTTGGTCATCAATTTCCGATGATCGCCTCGCCTCGTTGATGATTTGGCTGTGGAGTGGAAAGAGCTTAAGAAAATTTCTATTGACGATCTTGTTAATGGATACTAAAATGAAGCCAAGACGGTACCCTTGGAGACATTAGAGCTTTTCGTCTGCTCTGAAAAACACTTTACAAAAAGTTAACAATTAAAATTTTATTATTTTTTTATATCAGATATGAAGGTTACTTGTTTTTAGCTATATCACATTAACAGCGAAGAGGTGCATGTGAATTACGTGGGGGGTGAAGTCAAAATTGGGAGGGTGTAAGTGGAGTTTTGCAAGTTTTCTGACCGGAAAAGACAAGATGGCGAACGGCTGTGCGCACCGTAAATAACGCTCTGTTTTCAACCCGGCCCGAGCAAAAAGAAATTAGTGCTAAATTTTATGCTAGTGTTCTTTATTTGTGTGTCCTTTTTTGTATGTGTGTTTTTTATTATTATTGTTTTTGTATTGCGTTCTGAAAATGATACCTGAAGTCCAAAACCTGCTTGAAAGACTATGGATCATATTGTACAAAAAATGTGTGTGTCTGTTCCGCGTGTGTTATATATTTCGTGTGCTCATTATGATTGAAGCATATTTCCTATTTCCAAGAAAATTATATTCCTCAAAGGAAAAGTGCTGTACAAATGAGTGGTAATGACGCTGTGAAATTCTTGTGTTTGCAACAGTTAAAATACAATCAATCAAACACAAGAATATTGGGATGTTGCTGCTATGGGTGAGTGATACATCAATTGTTTCACATTTCTTATTTCGTTTTCAAAATTATGTCGAGAGAGGAGGATATTCCAACAACCACTGAACTTGTTTTCAAACAGCTGTGCGAATTGCCCGATACTCAACAATAACACGAATTTCTTTCAGCATTGACCCCTTTCTCAAATGATCTTGTTTTAAATCCAGTCCCTTCAGTTTTGCGAGAAGAGCTTTCTGAGGCTCCCAAAGGGTTTCAGGCAGTTCATATAAATTGTCAATCTCTCCCATCTCACATAGATGAATTTCGCGAATTATTCGGAGAAGTCAAACCTCATTGTATTCTTGTGTCTGAAACGTGGCTTAAACCAAAGTTAGCGAGTCAGTTATTTGCACTCAAAGGCTACAGTATTTTGAGAAATGATAGGACGTAAAAAAGGTGCCGGTGGTGTATGTATATACTTAAGATTGACGTAAGCGGTAAGATAACTTGCCAATCCCCTTCGGAATACGAACGTAGATTGGAATATTTGATTTGTGAAATCAAAACATCAGTTTTAAATGTCATGGTAGCGGTGGTTTATAGTCCCCCGAACACACCACTAGATTTCCTTAAGGAATTTGAGAAAGATATGTTACAGGTTAAAGACAAATACAAGCATCGTATTGTAATGGGTGACGTAAACATCAATGTTCTGCGAGATTCACACGAAGCTATAGATTACAAATGCATGTTCCAAACCCTCGATTTGAACTTGTGCGACTTGGAACCAACTCATTATTCAGGACGTTCAAAGTCGGCAATAGACCATATCGCAACATCTTATCCTGAGCAATTCGCCAAATTTGGCAAACTTTCTGTCCTTTGTATCTCCCGTCACGATTTAATTTATCTTGTGTACTCACTTAAGCTCCAACGAAGTGAAAAGAAAATAATAGCTTACCGAAATGTTAGAAATATAAATAAAGAAAATTTAAATGCAGACGCCATTCATATACCCTGGAGTATGGTAACATTCAGTAGGTCGGTGGATGACAATGTAGATGTTTTAAATTCGCAAATATCAATACTTTATTTGTACGAAAAACACGCGCCACTGAAAGTCAAAAGAGTCAAACATAATTCAAATCCCTAGATGACAGATTCTATACGACAACTGAGAGTGGAGAGAGATACAACTTACAATAAATATAGGAAGGAAGTAAATGCTAAACCTGAAACCTGCCAGGAATCTTTCATGATATACAAAAGACTATGAAACCAATGTGCCCAAGGTATACGGAGGGCAAAAAAAGCATATTTCGAGAATTTAGTTGAGGATCTTAAAGATGCCAGACGGCTATGGAGGAAACTCAAAAATTTAGGTTTAAATATAAAGAATGAGACTGAATATATTTCCGAGGATTGCCATATTTTCAACGAGTTCTTTTCCCAACCCCCTAGTTGTATTGATAAGACGCTGAAACAGGAAACTATTCGAAAACTTGCTAACAGTGGTGAAAATAAGAATAAAAATGATACGTTTTAATTCTCTTGTTTTCCCAATAGAGATACATCAGTCTATCGAAAAGGTAAAAATTTCTGCTGTAGGCTGATTCCATATCAATAGAATTTATCAAAATGATCGTGGCACACGTCTTGAATCCACTGACAATAATAATAAATCAGTCCATTCTAACAGGTATATTTCCATCAGTGTGGAAAGAAGCTTACGTTCGGCCAATACCAAAGAAAAACATGCCATCAGGACCTGGCGAATACCGGCCCATTAGCATCCAATCATCTCTTTCAAAAATACTGGAAATTATTGTACACCAACAAGTCACAAAGCACCTAGATCAAAACAAATTCTTCATTGAGAACCAATCAGGCTTTAGGAAAGGTCACAGTACAATGACAGCACTTATCAAAATCACTGATGACATCCGAAAAGCCATCGATAATCGACAAGTAACTATCTTAACCCTTCTAGACTTCAGTAAAGCTTTTCAGTCTGTTGATCATGACATCCTTCTCGCTAAATTAGAACACAACTTCAATTTCGTCAAACACAGTCCAATGGTTTCACTCATACCTGACAGATCGTAAACAGGCTGTTCTGTCGAACAGCTCTTGTTCGGAGTTTAAGAACATCTCTTCCGGAGTTCCGCAAGGATCAATTCTTGGTCCATTACTATTTTCGATGTTCATGAATGCTATTGCATCTCAGTTCACTGAATGCAATTATCATCTATATATCGTCTCAAAAGCTAAACCAACTTTTCTAGCCACGCGCGACTCTGCAGGCATTCGAGTTCTTTTAACCACATCAAAGAAATGTCGTCTTGTCATTCTCTCCAGGTGACCTGCTACTGCCTTACAGTGAGACACACCAATGAGACACAGAAACAAACAACGAACCAAAGAGCCATAGTTTCTCTTGTATTTAATAATAGTAATAATAATAATAGGAGTCTACCAGTAGACTAGTGATTAGTGAACTCATAAGCTGGGCTTCGTGGACTTGATTTTCAGAGTAGACCCAGCGTCGTGATGCGAACTTCGCCGATCTCATGACCTGGGGATTCTATTGTTCATGGACCAAGAGAGACTTCCAGTGCGTTGAGGGACCAATTGGTCGTGGCTCAAGCATGGGTCACTATGGACGGTGGTTCAAGATTGGATTACGGTGTATCGTGGGTTAAGAAAGCGCTAGGAGATGGTGGGTCACGGTGGGTTGTGGGTCAGTGTATGGGTTACCTATTATTTGATCCACGCCATTTCTGCACACGAGACGGTGGCTCTGAGTGTTAAAATAGGGTATCGATCATGTTTATTATACTCTTATAAATTACTGAATATTAGGTTGAGACTGCTGCATTACAGAAAATAGTGTAGACAAACGAACTGTACATCTTTCATAATTTTGCAACAAGTAAGAAACAGTGAGCTAGACTTACTTCTACGATAATCGCAACGGGGTTGGTTACACTGCTAAGTAGAGGGTACTTTACCGCGGAATCTCACAGCATGAGGAAAGGAGGGCGGAGAACCACTTAGAAGCCCTCGAGGGAAAAGTTGGTTTACCTTTTGAGACGACTATATGCAGATGACGTACAGGCCTATATAACGTCTGAACCTAATGATCTTGGCAATGCAGTAAGCAAAATCAATTCTGATCTTGAAAACATACACGTCTGGTCAGAATACAGTGGTTTGTCTCTAAATCCAAACAAATCTCAATGTATAATAATAGGGTCTCGAAATATATTAGCAAAAATAAATCAAAATTCGTATGTACCAAAAGTTTACATTAGGAACAATGAAATAAAGAGAAGATAAAGTCAAAAGTCTCGATATTACTGCTGACGAAACTCTATCATGGTCAGAACATGTGAAACTAATATCCAAAAGAGCGCATATGAAAATGCATACACTCAATCTTTTGAAAAACTTTCTTCCTCAACAAGTTAAAATCACCTTGATATAGCCTCTCATATTTCCGATCTTTGATTATTGTGACGCAGTCTATAATGATCTGTCTGTTACTCTAGCAAACAGATTACAAATAATGCAAAATAGATGTGTTCGGTTCATCTACAATGATAAAAAAAATACGACCATGTATCAAGCAGGTACTCTGCACTGGCATGGCTGAAACTGAAAGAGAGAAGAACGTTCCATCTTTTACTGTAGTTCTACAAGGTTGTAACTCTAGGATCTCCTACATACCTGGCTTCTATGCTGGAATCGGTGCACCTCACTCACAATATGAACACCCGCTCGTAAAATCAATGCCACCCTGCGAATACCAAAGCAGATCTCAGACCTATTCTAAATCTTTTGTGGTGTTCGGAATCAAGCAGTGGAATAATCTGTCTTCGGTAGTTCGCATAGCTAGCTCCCTAAACAGTTTTCGAAATAAGCTTCATAGTCACTTTCTGTCACTTACCCATAGCAGTGTAAAAAAATGTTAATTTTTTTTTTCCTTTTAATTATTATTTTCTTCCATACTCGTGCTTCAGTTTGTATCTTCGTTTCAAATGCGGTACATTTAATGTTTTGTCTTTATCCTTGTATTACTCATTTATTTTTTTAAACTTGTCCTTGTGTGTATCAGTGGCGGTTTTTCGCGTGAAGTTAGTGAAGCTGTACTTCACCTATTATTTTGTTCTTTCATTGGCTAAATAAACAAAAATTGTTTCTGAAAGAAATGAAGTAGAGTAACAAAATTCCAGCAGAAAAAACAAATAAACTGTTTCCAATTCGTATGCAGCATAAGTAAATATTCTAGCGCTGGAAGGCACCGTATTCTTACGAAGTTGAAAACGTTACTTTTATATACCTTCGGAAAAAATCTAGATATAAGTGCTATCTATGGCGGGGACAATTTTACCGCGGTGAATATCTTTCCGTTGACGGGACGATGAACTTCTGGTTGCCATGACAACCTAGACGCTGCAGGTTATATTGGCCAGTGCGATAGCGTTGAGGATAGTGGAAGAGAACCTGCAATCTGCTTTCAACGAAGTTACTTCTCTTCCGAGTTTCGGCTGTTCAGTGTGCAAGTAAAGTAAAATTGGCAACACTGTATCAGCACCATGTGTACCTTTACAATTGTTTGTATTTTGTTCATGTATGTCTAGTGAAAGGGAATGACGATTTTGACATGGCCCTTTTATAGACAAATATCCTTGAGTACGTATGTATGTCAGAGCTGTAATAGACCTAGTGCCAAGTAAGTTAATCCAGGCGCACAATGCTAGATATAACGAAATAATTTGAAGTGTTCTACTTCTGGTGTTATGTATGAGCTCCTTGACTAAGCTATGGAATCCAGTCTCAATATATGGCTATGTTAATGGTTGATTTTTATAAAAATGCTAACCTTACTTAAAATGTACTCTGGGTAGAAATAGAATATTTCAGTTTACGATAACTCGATATACTAGAGATTTCACTTATTTGTAAGGCGTGGTGGAATGGATTTGCAGAATTACGAAGATGGTCATGGTTGGAACTAAAGGAGTATTCGTCAAACTTTATCCATATGTGTAAATATTAATTGCATTTTTAGTCCGAATATATAGATTTAAAAGATGCTGTCCGCTACTTTCCTTTTTTTTCACCCTTATTTATACATGCCCAATCCACGTCGCCTAGTGATCTTTCACCACAGATCGTTGATAAGGAACCAGCACAAGTTCAATAAACCTTTGAACATAAATGCGTTCTGACAGATATTTTCATATTTCCTCCATTAATTCCTGGATATCATCTAGAATAGAGACCTTAGACGTTCTATTCATCTCATTTCCGTCTGAAGTTGAGCTCGCTGAGTGATTACACGCTTAAGGTGTCAATGCTGGACTGCTGGTAAATATTGAAATATATATATATTAGAGACTGTCTTTATAAGTTTGTAAGCTCATTTATAACTTCTCTTAATAAATATTATTTTGGGAGTTCCTGATTTCAGCAGCAAAGTAATTTTGTATGATTCTGACGCATTAGGCCTAATATAATAGTCTCTGTATCTTAAGGCAAAAATCCACTTAATTTAATTGAACAGGTAACGCTCTAATTGCCTTGATCGTTTATTAGCAAGAATAAATATTCTATAGGCACGGAATTTTTTATTCGTTTAAAGATTTCAAAACCATCACCTGAAAGTCAGTATCAATCTCGTTACTAGTGTATTTGAATTGGATTTTATTTATAGCCTTTAGTCATATTTTGTTTACATTAGGCCAGGATGGGGAAAGTAGAAGAAAGGAAGGAACTGTCCCAGCATCAAGCTGGTGAGAGAGCGCGAAAACTGGAAAAACATCAGCCAAGATGGCCTATTGGTGGGTTCGAAAGCAGGTGTTTCCCAATGGGATAGCAACTAAGGAACGCCAGCTTGGCTCTCGCTTTAGGTATAATAAAATATTCGCCAAGGGACACCATTCTTCAGACGTATGACGAGCTTAGGCCTTAGATGCCAGTAATTTAAATGTAAATTAAACTAAACTGCAAGCATTACTCTAAAATTGTGCACTGCATCTGAAAAATCATTGTTCGAATAATAAATTTTGAAGCAGAAAATAAGTTGAATTTAGGTGAGCCTGAAAACGGAAAATGTCACGAAGAATATTTTAAACAGGCCATCATCTAATTTCATTCGTATTTTCTCTCTCTATCCATTGCCTTCCTCTAATAGTAATATTAAACTTTCAGCACTCAGCATGTATAAAGGTCCTCCAATGCTGGTTGTCTCTCTATGCAAATAATTTTTGAGTTGAGAGAGCTATCACTTTTCCGTATTTATAAGACGTAGAATATAAGCCTAGTTATTCTTTCCATTTGCATTTTCACGGGATATAATTTTCATCGCTGATTTTGTCTTTGCATGGCATTTAGGCAACTTTCGTTCAGTAGCTACCATCCCAAGTTCAGAAGTAGACGACTACCATCCCTTCATTTGCTTAGTGTGGCTTACAAAACACATCAATCAGGATGGCGGTCGCTGGGAACAATCCCAAGACCTTTCGATTGTTAAACCGACGCTCTACCAACTGAATAACGGCTGTTCGGTCCCCGTCACTAATGCACTGTACATTCATTTGAATCCTTCTAATATCGGCATTGGAAATGTGCGTATCAAACCACAAATTATAATAATACAACGTTACGTCGATGAGTATAGTACTATGAAAAGGAGGACAAAGTCTCAGTTTAAATCCTTACGCTGCGATAGCTCATGCAACTGGTGTTTTAGTTTATTCAGTTCTTCCTGTTTCATATTTAAAATGTGGAATGTTCGATCTGAAAATTTTAAGTTAGGCAGTTATTTAGTACTCTCTTCTCAGTTAATGATTTTTATACAAATAAAAAATAAATATACCGTATAACTATTCTCTGTTCTACAAATGGAAAATTCTTCTACAAAATCATTAGCTTTGCCACTGCCGAATGACTTCTTGCAAATTAAATTTGGCAAAGTACTGTATTTTTCTTGGGCGTGTTTGTTGTTCCCACGCTCAGTCGTCGGCGAAATTTGTCATATCTTCAACTATATTTACACATTTATAGTGGGTCCCAACGTTTAGCATTTAATTTCTCTACAAATATTCATCAACATTTAATATGATGATAAGCGGCATTACGGGTAAACCAGTCAGTCCAGGAAATTCAGGATGAATAGAGAATGTGTACATTAATGATTTGGATGCACTTCACTTACACACCACGAGCCGCCACTGGTGTGTATGTGTTTGTGGGGGTATTAAGGGTGGAGATGGAGAGGGTTCTAAATTGGGTCTGTATCGATAAGGTGGGAAGGGAGGGAAAATGAGAAGAGAGATAGATTCATTATAATGTGGAAGGGTTCATGTATTACTATTATATTCTTAATTGTAATTGTAGACTAATGTGTGTGTATTTAGAATTTTGTATTTATGAGTATTTTTCGTCTGATATGTAAATTATGTATCATGGTTAAGTGGAAGACAAGGCTATCAGCCTTAACTTTTGCCATGTAAAATAAAAGTCTAATAAATATTTTTTTTAAGTTGGGGGGGGGGGGCCTCGAGGATATGGACTGCCGGCAGTGTGACAGTAAATAAGATAAGAAAAGAATGAAGCAAGAACTATGCTTGGAAATAGGTGGGATGCACCAAGCGAAATATCTGTTAAGGTCTTTATTAAATTATCTCCCCTCCCCCCCAGAGATAATTTAGGAAAGACCTTAACAGATATTTCGCTAATAACTGACTGAGACCCGCGTCTAAGATTTTGCAGGACAGTTGTCTATAGCCTTATTTACTGTCACACTGCCGGAAGCTTCGCCTCTGGTCTATCAAATATTAGGCCTACACGTTTTACAGGACGGTCATTTTAACTATACTGCCTCAGAATTTATCAGGGAATAACTGGACAAGTCTACATGGGAGCGAATTTTTTATTCATCCTTTATAACATACTTGTATACTTCATCATACTTTGCGGTGAAACAAATAAAACCAAGTGATAAATGCTAAATAAGTGAGGCGAGGCCTAGTCGGAGGAATATACAAGATACATTTATGCTTTGTAATTTGCTAAATCAAGAAATTCAAAAATTTCATTTAAAAATCATTTAAAAATAATGCACGCCGCGCTTAGGGTTACCACCTTATCCTTTCCGGATTTCCGGACATGTTTTAAATTTGATGCATGGAGTACCTGAGATAGACTATTTGGATAATAAATACAAGTGAAAGTAGGTCGTATCTTTCAGTATTGTACTTCATTCACTTTTTAAAAAGCAGTAAGTTTTCATTAATGATATACAGACCGAGAAAAAAAACGGAAGTTTTGAAAAAAACAAACAAAAAAACACGGAAAATTTGTTTCATTTTAGCGAGGCAAAAAACACTCGTTTTATTGACGAAATTGGTTTTATTGCTTTTTCATGACGAAAATTCAACACTTAGCACATCTTATAACATTTCTAGTTTCAATTTAGTAAAATTACATCCACACGAGAGAAATGTTCCGTTAGTTAAATGACCTTTAGGCATCTTTGGCTCAGGCTGAGAAAGTTCAATATGCAAGTGTTCCAATAAATATGTTATTATTCTAAATGTAAATTTGTAGCAAGAACAAACATTCTAACTATTCAATTAACCCTCATATAATGTCAGGGACTCGGTACATTAAAACAAGTCCTTTTCCAAAATAGCAAGAAAAATTGGAAAAGAACCAGTTTTTTTCCGTTTTTTTTTTTTTTTACATCACTAGTTTTAATAACGAAGTACTACTAATTTCATAACAAAATTTAAAAAAAAAAAGAATAACGTTCGAGGTAATTGTTTATATTACCTGTCTTTCTATGAAAACATAGCGTAACGTAACAGAACGTAGCTCACGTAATCATGGGAAATCTATCTTACGTTGCAGTATCATAAAATGAAGTCTCTCTAAATTCAGCACATTCCGTAGAGTATAACATACATACATACATACATACATACATACATATATATATATATATATATACTGCAAGGATTCTCAAAGGGTGTGCAACGAAAATCCACAAGAATGATTTTATTAAAATGCAACATGTAAACATATACAAACCAGAAATATGTATTAAATATTTTACTGATGTTAACCTTGGCCCTTAGAGAACTATAAAAGTATAATTCAAATAACAGTAGTAAACAACGTGTAGTCAATAATTGCATCATTTTACCATTCAGTGGGAAACGTGTGCTTGTTTATTTTTGTACAGTTTTTCAACACGAGAAGGTTTCACAGACAAATACACCCTTAATTCTTGGTCCGCCCAAATAAATAATAATAAAAAAAAACTAGTTTCTTATATTTTATATTGGTCAAGGTGGAGAAGCTTTATTTCCACAAGTAAGTTGCTGAAAACCGGAGTAGTTTAGATATAGAATATTCTGATAACACTGACAAGGTACATTCGCGAAATGCCTGATATATATTAGTGTAATACTGAACAAAATGCAAAGTTCTGCTGGGCTCAGTGTGTAATGTACTAATCTTAGCAGCTTGTAGCGGTATTTGCTTAGCTATGAGTCTTCGTAAGTCAGCAATTCCATCGTAACGCGTGTTACCTTCGGACACATTCAAACATAAATAAACATCATTAAAGAAGTAATAATTTAATTTATCACACCACTGTTAGAAAGAACTTATCCAAATTTATTTTTTCTTCAAATCATAAATTGTTTTCACCTTTTAATGTCCTTGCGTTATCAAAAAAGGAGGCTTAACATGTGTTATTCGCTCAAGGTCCATTCGCGCAGTGCCTGATGGATATTGCTAAAATATTGAAAACAAGGTGCTGTTGCATACAGTATCTTTTTATAGTACTTTAAGGTTTTTAAATCGGCTCTGTTTCTGTACCTTTCTCGGAAGGCATTTGCACTAGTTCATTACCATCAAGGATTTCAGTGATGGTGGCGTCTTAAAATTTTTTGATCAAACTGAAAATACTGCTTGCAATCTCTTTTTCCCCATCATGTACTTCACGTGTTCAAGACTGTACTTGAATTTAAATTCTCTAAAACCTTATTTGCGTCGATTTTTATTATAGAAAATACACATACACGTGCAAAATCCCACACAAGCTGTAATTACAGATCACTGACGTACGATCATAAAAGCAATACTTTTGTGGAGCCGAACACCCTTCTACCGCACAAACATAACTTTCTACTACGAGAACGGGCTACCTCTTGCGGCTTGACTCTCTCTCCTGAACATTTTGTTCAATGTTAAACCAATATGTCAGGCACTTTGCGAATGCGCCTTATGAGAATTTTGTTTTGCCAAAATCCATAATTGAAATAGATTTGTTTTACCAAATTTCAGCATCAAAGTTCGACCACCCTGACGTTCAAGCCAACTCTTCTGTTTCTTCTAATGGTAGATGTTTTGTGTCTTCATAAGTAACAGAAAAGTAATTGTTGACCCAGTCGTACTCGTCCAGACTGATGGAAGGAAAACATTGTTGCAACTTATCCTCCAGAATTAGATGATGTTCTAAAGTCAAACTGTAATCAATCATCGAATGAGTATCAGCTGTGGGAGGGAACATTTCATTATCTATCTTTCCAACATGTAACTTCCAAATTTTGATTTTTCTTAAGAACCTTTCACTTGAAGTGAGCACATTTTCTTCCCCCTTTCCCTGCATACTAGCATTAAGAGCACTGAGATGTCCAAAGATTTTCGGAACTTGTGGTTTTGTAGTATTATGAGGCATTCAATAATAACTAAATAGATATAAATACATTCGCGATGACCTACCCTTCATACAGGAATGTAATGCTAAGTTTTTAGGTTTACACTTCACTTGCTGTAACGAAACCTTTTGCTTCCTGTCCTATATACCTGCGTATTTTAAAATTTTAGGTAGGTATACGATGATACCTAAAAATTGAGGTGGGTACATGCCGTATACCTGCGTATACCCTCCATTACATTCCTTCCTTATAACTAAATTTGAATTTATTTGTGGCACTTAGGCATCTTAGGTTCAGGCTGTTTTACAGACTAAAGATATAGTATAAGATCAAAGTATACTATAAACCAGGGATCGGAAAACCGTCGATCGCTAGCTACCGGTAGCTCGCGCAAGGTTAAGCCTCCTCGCTACTCCCTCCCCTCCTTTTAAACATTTTTCAAGATATTTCAAAATCTAAAAGCATTAACAAAATTTTAAGAAGATCTAGTACTTACAAATTATTATGAAATACAATGGACAGCGATCTCCAGATCTTGTCCATTGATGAGTGGTTCGTTATCAAAGATTATGACGACATTATTTAGTTAAAATCTTCTTAAAATTTTGATAATGGTATCAGATTTTAAAATATTTTGAAAAATGTTAAAAAGTTGGGGAGGGAGTAGCGAGGAGCCTTAATTTAACTGGCTGGCCAGCTGGTAGAGTTTATCGAACAACTTTCATTCTGTGTTTGCTGGCTCAACACATCCTTCCATATTTGGAGAGTAGCTTTTGGTCGGGAAGTTTGCCGATTCCTTCCTACATCAATATTTTTTTTATATAAATTGTTCCAAAGAGAGCCACTTCAAAATCATGCGTGTGACGATCCTCATGAACTGTGGGTGGAGTGGCGGGTTAAAGAAACTACATTTTGGAAGTATAAAATGCCAATGTGAAAGAATTCTCACGGAATAAATAATTGATGTTTGTCGAACAAAGCAAATTCCCGGACATTTAACTTTCGAATCCGGACCCCGGACAAATGTCTCGATTCCCGGATTGTCCGGGTCAATCCCGGACGGGTGGTAACCCTAGCCGCGCTGGTTGTCAGTAACTATGGAGGGTTTCTCTGCGGTAGAGAATGTTAGTGGATCGCATACTGTCCTTGAGTGGATCGGCAACGCATGTGTCGCTGTTAATTTTACTCTCTGTTCCCCGTCAAATTTTGCAAATGAATATTAGGTAATTAAATATATGTAAATAAAGAAAAGAATTAGGAAATGAATTTTATTACCAATGTTACATATAAAACCTTTACGTGGGATCATTAAAGAGAAATGACAGTAAAGAAATTTCGTGTGCGACAGGGGAAAGTACAATAAGTAAAGTTGCAACTATTGCCCATGAGCCGCAACAGTATAGACAAAACGTTGAAAGCATAATAATAAAAGTACTGTATAATATGCCAAAAATGAAGAGAAATTATGTATGAAAATATTTGTAAAATTTTGTGATGTTCGTTGGTGAATTTCGTTGATTACTGTAAAATGGTTGGATGGGAGGTTGGGGCATAGCTTTGTTGGCTTGGGACTGTTTCACTTGGTATACAGGTACTCGTCCAAGGGGTTCAGGCTCACCTTTTCGGAAGTCTATGATTGGCTCTTGCGTTGTCCATGGAGGCAAAGTTTTGTGTTCTGGTACAATATTGGTTCGGCATTTGGGAAAAAAATTGCTAATTTGGTGGTTGTTGTTTATAAGGACTTTGAAAAAATGGTGTTTGACTTGCAGAAGGCTTGTCAGGAAATTGCGGATTGTCTTTTTGTTGGTATACAGGTGTCGGGTTACATAGGTTTCTATAAGATGGATTGTGCGTAATAGGATTTTGGAAAGTTCCTCCTTGTCCAGTCGTCTGATAAGTACTTGGATTCGTAGCAATTTGTGCATATTGGTCCTGCTCGGCTAATGCCATTAACGACTGTGATCTATCCATAAAATCCTTTTTCTTTAATAAATCGGTGTATTTTTCCAATGCATGGAAACGATTTTTCGAGATCCTGTACCGATGTGTAACTTTTTAATGCGATACTTTTAAGGAAGGCTCTAGTCACCCCCAAAGACAAAAAATGCACTTTTTGTTCCTCAGTGGCTTCTGGAATATTGTGCCTTATTGCTCTTAATTTTCGTAAGAAATGTGAATCGATATGCTCCACATCTTTTTGTTGAATCATATTAATTTCCATCTCGGCCTTGTACAATGGAATTTTGGGTCTGCAGAAGCCTGTAAGTTTGTCCTTCAGTTGGTTGTATGTAGTTTCCGCCAACAGGTTTTGTGACTGAAGTTGAAAGACTAAATCCAGTGCCGTATCTTGAAGGTACATCGGCAGTAATTCCACCTTCTTTCCGTCATCCCATTATTGTAACGAAGCTAAATGTTCAAACAACATGAAGAATCTATCAGGGTCTTCGTTTGTGTGTCTAGAAAATTTAGTTAAATGAGGCAGGTTAAAAGATTGTTTATTTGCCATATTTTCGTTTTCGTTATTACTACTATTAGAATCTGATTCAGAATGACCTGTCTGTCCTAAAGCCTGACTTAGTATTTACTGGCTTTTTTTTTTTAACTTTAAAAATATTCACTTACAAGTTTCCCTACCTTTCAAAGTATAATCTTTGTAGATGTCAAACAGAAATAAATAAAATGTCCAACTACTGCTTGACACGTTCCGAAAATCGTACTGGTTTTTGAGCTTTGTGCACTTTGTTGGCACTTGAAATAATTCCTCCACTCAAATGTCTGGAGTCGACGCATCCACTACGTAATGTTCTAGTGATTCTTTCGCAGAGTACCTAAGGTAGAGTTGATAGATACTCGGGGTTTGTATTTTAGCCTATAACCAGTTTTATTACAAAAGGAGATAACTTTACAGGTTATCAAATAGAGCGTCTCGTAGGAAACTAATTACAGAAAATAGATAAATGTATGTAGTAGACGCCTTCTTCTTTGGGTACTTTCTCCAAAGAGAGGTCTAGGATGATGTATCGTGCTAGAAGCGCTGCCTTCTGTGTATGCTGGGTTGCTCCAGAAGCGATGCCTTCTGTGTATCAGGGTGTTCCAGAAGCGATACCTTCTGTGAACAGGTAAAAGGAAAGGAGTTAACCACCCCGTGCATCGTATTTTTATAGTCTTCTTTTTTGGGGGCGGTCCTTGAAGTCCCTCCTTCGACGACTCCAACTCTCTCTGCATGTTGATAGTAACCATGATGAGTTTGTTCTTGTCGTCTGCTAATGTTTATGTGTCACTTTACTGTTTGTTGTGGTTACATCACTTGTCACATGTATGTTTATAAACACTGTTCTGTTTACATGTGCGTGTGTGAGTAGATACACGGAACACTGCAATATGCCTAGTATGCTAGATACTAATCATTTTAGCCTTTATATTTACAAGACTCTGTAGATTTAAAAGGTACACGAATAATAAAATAGATCGATCTCAAACTGAACATGTAGGAATAGCCTTTAACTCTATCTTTTTACCTGATACTTCTTTCCAGGAATAGCATACTTATGACGTTCCTTCCAATACTTCTATAGACGATAAATACTTATACGAAACACCAATTACTATACCTTTAAACAACAGTCAGCCATTCTCTTCTAAAACTAGTTTTGGCAACTTTTCCACCACCTAATTTTCCTCCGAAAACTCCTCTTGAGATAAAAGAGAAATCCACTTATGAAATACCACAACCTAAAGTACCCTCAAAACCCCTATATTTTTTCAGTGGCAGACATGTCACAAAGTCAGTTCCTATCTATGATCCTATGAAAGAAAAGCGCTCATGCTCACTTCCAAAACACTCATCCTGCTTACAATGGACGACTATCTTTACTTTACTCTCATGGACCCATACATGGAGCAAGCAGAAGGGAGACAATCCTTCATCATCAAGATACTCCCACGTGGAACACAGGACAGGACCAGAAGAACCAGCAGCATTCTACAGACCCCCCCACACACACACACTTAGTGTGTCGAACATGATACGCACTACCTCATGGAGCATTGAAGTTTTGTTTTTATTTTACACAGTGTGTACATATTTTTTTATTATTTTTCTTATATGCTTTTTTATTATTATATAGGGTGGTGAAAATTGTTTACATACATGCATATACATCGTCTTACTTTTTTTATGGTGATAGTGGTGAAAGTGAAACAATATGTTTTGTTTTTTTTATATATATTTACTTCGCATTAATATCCCAAAAGGTGAAGGTGCTACATCGTAATGGTATGGTGGATGTGTATATGGTGCTAAAAGTGAACAACGAACTTCGCATAAACTTACATATATACGAAATTCTCTTTTTCGGTGGGGGTATGTAAGGCATACCAGGCCTCGAACTTGGCACCAGAACCATTTATTTACATGGACACACATAAACATCATATAACCACATCCAGAGGAATATTTCTTGCATCGCGTGAGTATTACACGCCAATGCCCTTACGCAAACACCATGCATAGACAATATTAAGCGGAAACAGCAAGACATGCATAAAACTACATAACAGGTAGTACGTAACGTCTGTTATACAACATTTTTACGTGATCAAATATCTGTAAATATGTTAATAGCGCAAAGAGTCTTCCGGCCTGTTTAGTTAGAAAACAAAGAGCTCAAACTGCATGGGCCATCACCACTTTCCCTGAAAACATGCTGACCCATGTGGTTTCCAAGCTCCTCTCTTTCCCAAAAGGTGAAAACAAAACTGACAAGAAATAGTGAAGTTCTGTGGAACATTAAGCATTCAGTTACAACCTCGAGCAGAGACACGAGATCGATAACTACAGTACTAATAGCAGCAGACTTAACATTAATGAACAGGCTGACTGGGGTCAGCAGTCATCGAGACTTCAACCAACCTGTCCGGTGAGTCAAGAGCGCTACAAAATGTAACTTCTTTCCTAAATGAAACTTAAACCAATTTCTGAAAACGTCTCGTTTCACTTATCTTTATATTGCTACATCCTTAGATCTCAGTACAAAAACCTACACGGCCAGGAAGCCGTACACTCGAATGATAAAAGTAGAAAAAAAAGAAGAAACTTTAAAGTTTCTTTGCTCAAAACAATGTTTTTTGGGTTAGGCCAGCATTTGATTACACGTCTTAATTTGTATTGTCTTCATTAGTTAAACCATTGAGGATGAGTGAAGAAAAGGGTGTGACGTTTATAATGCCAATACAACACTAACAATGAACATCGATTTATATAACTCAATTTAAATTAGAATATGACCTTCATATTCTCGACAATCGATAACGAAACTGTATTTAGAATCAGAAATTTATTTGCC
>JAGDQP010005114.1:8424-20912 GCA_022664845.1 Lepisma saccharinum | reverse complement strand
GGTTTGTAGTTCTTCTGCACTTGAAGCAAACAGGACTATATCATCAGTGAACCGTAAATGATGAAGATATTCGCCATTAATTTTAATTCCAACTTCAGCCCAGTTTAAATTCTGGAACACTCTCTCCAGGACCGCACAAAACAGTTTCGGAGAAATTGAATCTCCTTGCCTTACCCCTTTTCCAACTTTAAATTTTTCACTGTCTTGATGCAGCCTAATGACAGAAGTGGCAGTCGAGTAAATGTTTCGCAGTAACTTGATGTATGCACTTTCGATGCCTTGATGTTCAAGTGATTTAAGTACTGCTGACAAGGAGACCGAATCGAAAGCCTTTTCAAAATCTATGAATCCCAAACATAATGGAAGTTCATATTCATTAGTCCTTTCCATAACTTCATTCAATGTTTGTATATGGTCCATTGTGCTAAATCCACGACGAAATCCGGCTTGTTCCCTTCCCTGATTAAAATCCAAGTCTCGTTCAATACGATTCAAAATAACTTTGGTGAACATTTTGTATAGGACTGACAGTAAACTAATTGGTCTGTAGTTTTCTACGCGTTCTTTGTCCCCTTTCTTGTACAACAAAATGATAACGGCATTGTTCCAACTTCTGGGTATTTCTCTCTTCCTCAAGCACATCGAGAATAATTTAGCAACTTCCTCTTTCATCTTTTCACCTCCCCATTTAAACATCTCTGCTTGAGTCCATCTTCTCCTGGTGATTTTCCGTTCTTCATCCCTCGAAGTACTTTATCCACTTCTTCTTTCATTACGTCTGGGACATCAACATCAATTTCTTCTGAATCTTCATTTCCTAGTTCTTCCTCGGAGTAGTACAATTGTGTGTAGAAATTTTGAAATATGTTTATAATTTCTTCCTTATTTCGTGTTACGGTCCCGTCTGGTCTCTTAACTGCAATTATTTGCTTTTTCCCTATCATGAGCTGCTGTTTGGCTTTCTTCAGGCTCTTGTTTTCCTCGATTGTATTTTTAACAAGATTTTCGTTATATCTTCGTACATCCTCTCTTATTTTCTTTCTTACGGTTTTATTTAGTTCTATGTACTCAATCCTCTTTATGCAATTTTCCTCTTCTTTCATTTCCCTTCTTTTCTTCATCAAGAGCTTAGTTTCTTCTGAGATTTTGCTCTCTTTTTTCTTTCTGGTACCTGCTATCTCCTTGGCTGTTTTTCTTATTATCTCAGTTAGTATTTTATTTCTGCTATCGATGTCTTCTTCATCCTCTAACTCTTCCAAGGCGCTGAATCTGTTGCTTAGTTCTATCTCGAATGTCTGTCTGTGTTTTCCAAGATTTTCCAGATCTAAAACTGACGGTTTTCCTCTGATAAGCTTCTTTCTCTCTAGTTTAGTATTTAGTTTCAGCTTACATCTCACCATCCTATGATCACTCGAGATTTTGAAACTGTTTAGAACAGACACGTCTTGCACAATTGCCCTGTTATTTGATAGAACGTAGTCTATTTCGTTTTTGGTCCCATTTGGGCCTTTCCATGTCCACTTCCTCTGGGGCGGTTTCTTGAAAAATGTATTGGAAATGAACAGTCTGTTGGCTTCTGAGAATTCCACTAATTTCTCTCCTCTCTTGTTTCTTTTGCCAAATCCAAAGTTTCCCACTTTCGTGTCACTGCTCAGCTTGGTTCCTACTTTCGCATTGAAGTCTCCCATTACAATTTTGTAATGCGATTTGCTACTATCCAAAATCTTCTGAATCTCCTCGTATAGGTCTTCGACTTCCTCCTCCGGGTGCGAGGTTGTTGGAGCGTACACTTGTATAATTCCCATATATATATATATATATATATATATATATATATATATATATACAGTATATATTCCGTTGCTAGACCATTGGACCGTAAATTAAATATTTATTGGTCCGTAAGGCCTCGAGCTGTAGATAATATATTTCTTCAAAAATGTTCTTCCGTTCCCTACAGATATTCACCAAGGATTCCTTGCGTTGCTAGACGATTGTTCGCTCCGTAGGGTCGAGATTTATTGATAATATATTAATTTAAAAACGTTCCTCCGTTTTCTAGAAATTGTAGTTTAAAAAAAAATCTTGTAATTCTCCACAGATATCTTCCATTGCTAGAGCAATGATCGGCCAGAAGGGCCGTGAGGACTGCAAGCTGTTGCTAATATATTACTTTAAAAATGTCCTTCCTTTCCCTACGAATGTTATTCTCTAAAGATG
Source organism: Lepisma saccharinum (assembly GCA_022664845.1). NCBI lineage: Eukaryota > Metazoa > Arthropoda > Insecta > Zygentoma > Lepismatidae > Lepisma > Lepisma saccharinum. Next base: position 18,692 of record JAGDQP010005114.1, on the reverse strand, counting down.
TTTTGCGTTGCTATAGATCATTAGTAGATATGGTAATGAAATACAGATTTAGCAGCCCGCAAGGCCGCGAACCGATGATAATAAATTACTTGAATATTGTTCTTCCGGTTCCTACAAGTGATGTCGAGAGGTACTTGCGTTGTTAGACCAATGGTCGGCCCGAAGGACCGCGAACTCTTGCTAATATATATCTCTTTAAAGATGATTTTTCCGTTCCCTGAAGAAGCAATTCCACAAAAATTTTAAAATATAGTTACGATAGCAAACAGTAAGAAATGTAACGAAGTAAGTATTAAAAGGCTGACAGTATGAAAAGTTAAAAGTTGTGTGCGCTAACTGCGCCAAATTGTCAAGACATCAAAATAGCGATAAGAAGAGCACACTGCAAATTAAGACTGACTCCTGTCACTGTTTCGAGCAATTTCTGTTATTAAAAACATGTTTTGCTATTTTAACTTATTGAAGTATGTTCTGCAGATTTGTACATTAATTATTTCATTAAGTGATGATGTGAATGTTCTTCCTCTTTCTTGTTTTTTCGTCTTCGAACTTCTGAATAAGGAACGTAACATAGAGAGTAGCATGTAGTACGAATTTATTACGTCAAACCAATCAGAAGATGATTTTCATTGTATGACGTACGAGATTGAATTCTCAGTATTTCATGCTATACTTTTAGGTAACGGAAAACTATAGCGCTGAAATAATAATAATAATAATAAAAACAACATATTATTTAATCTGATGTACACAAACTAGTTGTAAAATATATAAGGACGATGAAAACGGAAATGTCCATTATTCTACTAATAGTTAAAATAAAAATATTAGTAGTTCTTTCCCGTCTTATCTGAACTAGATGGTTAGACTTATGCCCATACACACACTCCGGGCTCCGCAGGTGCCTCAGATATCAATGTTACCAACTCTTTTAACTAAAAATTATTTTTTAAAAATTGCATCAATACCGTTGCGGCATTGGTTTACAGCAAATTTTGCACAAAAGTGCATTAGGTACCATGACAGGTCATAGATGTCGCTGATAAAGAGCGACGGTAAATATTTGAACCTCAGATTGTTGATGATTTTAATAATCCGAACTTGAAACAGTATCTATCTCGTAGGACGAGTTTTAGTGCGTAATTCATGAATGCAACTAATAATAAATATCAGAAGGGTTGAGTAAACTCACTTTTAAACTCAACCTCAAGCTTCTATACAAAGCTAAGCTCACGCTCATTTCTGCTAATATGAAAAAAAAAATCTTATTTAGAAATACAAAAGAGTGTATTCGACCTGAGCTTGAGATGCCTAAAGGCCAGAAAAGAATTAAAATAAAAGATGTATTTTCTCTACATTTATTTTTAAACATACAGGTTGTTTATAGAGGAGTTGCAAACTTCGGTTAGAAAGCTCCAAGAAAAAAGTCGTTGAGAGCACATTTTTAGAAGCAATTGCTTCTCGAAATTTTCATCAGTTAATCAAATGCATTGAGAAGACAGCACTTCTTTCGCGCAGCTGAAAAATCTTTCCGCTGCAGCACTGGATGACAGAAGCGTATTGTATTTAATGCATATTTTTTCAATATTCTGTCAGCGTCTATCGATTTCAGCGTTGCTGACGTTGACTCTAGGTTGTACCAACCAGTCCTGTATACTATGAATTGGAGATGTGCCATCCTACAACAAATTTCAGAAATCTTCGTAGTCACCTTCATTTTGCACAAGCATCCCTTCAAACTGAGAGTTTCCGTTTTCGAATTTTTCCAAAATCCATTTCTTCGCTTCTGCACTCTTTTGTTCATTCTGTATCCATTTCGATTTAAACCTGGGGTGAAGGCTCTATTGCACATATATATATATATATATATATATATATATATATATATATATAAAAAGAGAATCCAACAGGCTGGTGTGAACGGAAGAACCAAGCTCCGAGTCTTACATTACAAATACAATAGTATTGCGTTTCACTGAAATCGCTCCTAAGTTTTCCCAATTATTCTGCTCTTTTGTACTTTTCTTTATTGAAAACTTAATCGAAATAAAAGAAATAAGTATGGATGATCCTTGGTGGTGAATCGCAGTTGTTTTTGGTTGAAAAACCGAAATCCAGATTACCACCTTTGTTAGACAACAGGAGATACATGCATCACGAGACTTACCAAAACAGGATATTTCCTTGAGTTATATCCTATTTACACGTATTTCATAACAAACAGAACCACATCGACTTTTTGCCACTACCAAATATGGTTGTAGTTGTAAGTTAGGTGACTGGTGGTGGTGCGTGAATGTTTTTACGTCATGCTCTAAGGGAAGAATAACTTCCTTGAGCGGAGCCGACATGTTATTTAAATACCCTAAAAACGATTGCCTCGCTCTCGGTTGCACCCTTAAAAGTCCTCAACGCAACCGGTTACGTAGTGAGACCGAACATGGTGCACTCCGATTCTACAAAATCCAGGTTAGAAATAAATTCTATTTAAGATTGGTAACTTCATTTCATTCTTACGAAGTCCCAAAGCTGTAGTATTCAAACTGTACTTTCTTACTGTAGTATTCAAACCAGTACGGTCTGACAGTCTTGAACTCCGAAACTGGAAAAGTCATGAATTGCCAAGAAGATGAAGATCTCTCAATAAAAATGAAGATTATTAAAGCCCTCGGGCCAATGTGAAGGACGCGCGCGCTCTGTACACATTATCTTGGGTTCCAATCTTCTCAGATTTATTCCTTTGTTAAATTTTGTTGTAAATATACTTAAAATTATAGGTTTGTAATAAAATAGTCTTTTCCAGGGACGTCGCCAGGCAAAAAGTCGTGTGGGGGGCACTGGGGCCGTGGATTTTTTTTGGGGGGGGGAGAAGGAATGATGTCACATTTAAAAAATTGTAATATACACGAAGCATCTATCATTTAAAATTTGGCAGCATTTTTTTGTAATGTTCGGTTGTAAAAAAATAAAAAAAGAACAATATGCATCTTGAAAAAATTAACGATCTTCTATGCTTTTCAGTTGTATATGTCAATAATAGTGACGTGACATCATAAATACAGTATATTATTATTATTTTAGATATTCTAGATGTTTATAATGTTCTTTTAATGTATGCCTGGTTTCACCAACCTTCCTTTAAGGAAGTCAATTTAACGCTTCCTTAGCGTGCTACAGTGTTTCACCAACCTCTCTTAAAGTTAACAGTTCCTCAAACTCTTCCTTAATTTAAGGACGCGTATTACCTCCCTTAGGTATTTAACACGGCCTTAAAGTGTGAAGGAATATGGGAGATTACTATAAATATTTTTACACAGAGCCCTTGTATACTGAGTATTTAGGAAACATGAGACTGGAAAGAATGTTACTGAACAGACCAAATTCTTCTGAAATGTTTGATGAATTAGGATTCCAACAACGATACTGACTCAGGAAAAGTGTTGTGTTCAAAGTGTTAAAAGAAATTTAGCATTATTTGAAATTGAATTTTATATATTTCCTTCAGACTTTTAAGGTTCAGGTTATACAGGGGTGGGGAAAGGATCCGGGAAGGTGTTGGCCAGGACCAAATCTGACAGGTACAATCCCGGAAATTACCTGGTGTGACTGCGGAGGAAATAATTTGGAAAACCCTCAGCCATTATGGTCGGCCGCTGGGACTGAACTCACGACTTCCAGAATGCTAAGCGAACGCTCTACGACCGTTTGGTAGAATAATTTGAAGTCGCAATAGACCGAAACCATCCACTGACACAAATTGTACAGCGGGTAAGTAGCATTTTATTTCATGGGCCAGTTTTGCCTAAGCCATAAGATATCTAAGAAACTGCACGTGACAGGCCCAGACAATATCGATATGGACATATTTAGTTCATAAATATAGGTTAAATAAAAACCAAATACTATGTTACCGCAATACATTTTTAGTAACCGTACATTTTGGAATTCAGATAGTTATGGGTGATATCAATAGCGCGCCCAAGGCTAGTGTTCGTGTGTACTGCAGGGTGTTATTTGTCACTAAAAGAGGTAGAGGGAAATTTATAGAATAATATTTATTGGATCTGTTATTTTAAGCGTATTTCAGTATCTCTTAATTAAGGGAGTTACAGACGGAATATGGGAAGCTGAACCCCTCAAAATCTACCTTAGCCCCCTAGTTTTATCAGTAATCTTAAGTTTATTTATCATGAGCTGCCGACTATTTCAAATGAAATATTGTATCCCCTGCTTTTATACATATATTATATTGGGGCAGTGGTTGCTCATAACTCAATGATTAATACATAAATAAAAACGAGCCGGCATAGCTAAGGATCTAATATTTTGTGCATCCTATTGGATTAGACTGAAAGTGGACGATCGATTTTAACTGTTTGCTCTGGTGTCTAACTTCAGAATTTGATCGAGCACTCTAGTATCGTTAAGCATGAGAGCTCTGGACAGCACTGCTATGCAGTTATGCAGTCTTTAATAAAGTTTACGTACAACAAAACTTCTTACTTGAACACATGCAATATGCACATTTGTTTTGTAAATGGTCTATGAAAAAGGTTTTTCCCACCCTGAAAGAAAGCAGGTAAGTGAGGTATCAGGAAACACACACAAGGTACCAGGAATTTCCCCCTCTCCCTAACGCTCTGTGCACATGTGTATTGTCAAATGCCAAACGATATGTTTTATTCGCTCCTAACTGCTCTACTCCCTGCTGTTCTTGGTACTATTAATTTCACACAAACCGATGCAGTTATCTGGAGTCATGTGGATGAAATAGTTAGAAACAAACAGAAAGAAATATCACAGACAACATGCGACTCACAATTTTTAATTCATGATACGGTTGTGCGCTGGCCAGATCACGTCCATGATAGCAGTTTTGTAGAACCAAACTTAAATTGCTATTGAATTCACTATTTCGGGTTGTCCATTTTTTATATTTGGGAAGGAACTCCACAAACGCAGATCCTTCTTCAATTAAACAATTAACAGATCTTTTCTGCTTGAGTTCTTGCATTTCTATAAAACATGACTACGTAGCTCAACAGAAAAGTGTCTTATGACAGACCAATAAGAACCAATATCAAAGCGAATTAACATCTCGTGGAGTTTTCAGATAAAGCATGGCTAATTATTAAACTACATAATTTCAATCTGCTTAGACGAATAATGAGAAAATGGTTTTGATTTCTCTGATATTATTTTTTGTTTTTCTTCATTCCTCATACGTAAAAGTGACAATCGTCAATGCCAAGGGATACACAAGTAGACAACGAAATGACCGTGGCGAATTTGATGTATCTAAAATAAGCTGTTTTGATTGATTCCTTGCAACGATTAAATTCAAGCAAAGTATTAATTAATCCTTAGGTACTCTCTTTTCCCCGCTTGACATATTCTCAAAAGCTTACATGAGTAATTTTAGTTTCTTTTTTGTTGTAAATCCAAGAGCTGGCAACTCATTAGTTTAAGAAAGCTACTCCAATATGTTGCTTTGCGCGAGCTTGCTGTTAAGCTTAGAAGTTGAAAACAGTTGCGTAATCTATATAGCTGTACGTACAGTCGTTTTGAACAAGATGCTTTAATTTTTATAGCAAATTATCGTTACTTGGAAATAAAATATTTGCAGATAGTGACCTCTGCACTGAATTTAAGTTCTAAGCTGTACTGTCATCTAGCGAAGATTGTATTAATAAACAGAATCGGACATGTTGTAAAAGTTTCATTTTTTAGATAATTTATACAAATGGACTAATTGTAGTTTTGTCCTGCACCCATTCTTCTTTACTGCTAAATCAACATTCATAACTAAGGTACAGCATATTTCGATGAAGAAATAAATTAAATCAGGATGTGAATGAGATGAGTACAAAGGCGATAACAACTCATTTGTTAAGGGATATTTAAATTCTTATGTACGCGTTAACTAACACGCCCTTATCCCGAATTTAAGGAAGGTTGTTGAAACCGGGCATAAGTTTTTTAAAGATTGTAACTTCAGTTAAAACAAGAATGCAGTTTTTTAAGATTTCATGTAAAGATAATAATAATGCTTACTCTGTCAATGAAGAATAATCTGACGATTTCCATGAACTTCATCAAAAGTCTGCACATGTCTAGATTTTGGTTACTTAGCTCCATTTGAAGCTGTTCTGAATCAATCAAACGTCCATCCGTTACCTTACTTCTTAGCTAGTTCTTGACCTAGCCATGGAATGAGAAACACCGTTCACAAGATGCACTCAACACAGAAATGGTCAATGATTTGTGGATTAACTTATGTACAAGGTAACGAAGAAAGTTCTTGCCGTTCTTGATAGAAACGTAAAGGTATACAGAAAATGTCGTTTACCGTTAGTTCTCAAAGTAATCCCCATCACATTCCAACATTCCTACATGACCAGGCGGTAAAACTGAGGGGTCTTAGACCAAAAGAAGGCCATGAGTGCCTGCCGCAAATCTGCCTCATTGACGAAGGATTTTTCATGAAAGTGATTGTTCAGGGGAATGACAGAGATGACAATATGTTGGCGCAAGATCCAGAGAGTGTGGTAGATTGCACAGTGTCTTCCAGTAAAGTCACTGTATGATATCCTTAGCCACCCACGCCATATGCGGCCTAGGACTATCGACAAGCAACAGTATACCCTTGCGATTCATCAATGCTGGTAGCTTATCAAATTCAAATAAGATATTTAGTCATATAAAACCAGGTGCAAAACTGAATGAAGTTGTAAAACCTTGTATGTCTGTAGGTAAAGATTTGGATAATAACAGTACTATTGCTATCATGGAGGGGAACAAATGACGTGGCAAAAAATGAAGCCTAAGTTGTCTGCAAGGTTTTAAGATTCTTGTTACCTACTATGACTCATACGAATGTAATAGTAGCAACTTTGCCCTATCGGTATGATTTACCAGATTCTTCGTGTGTAAGTGTAGCAATAAAAGAAATTAATTCACAAATAGCCAAACTGTGTACGCATTTTAAAAATGTTCTTTTGCTCGACATGTACCGAGAAAATATCATACAAAACATGGTTTGCATTTGAATAAATTTGGAAAAAGATATATATCTGGGATTTTACTTCGAATGGTTCAACAAGCTTCTCAACCAAGTGTCATCTCTCTACCATATGTTTCATGTAATCAAGATCAAGAAATAGAAAATGATGAAGCGTTGGGGGAAATGGGGTTAAGTGCAATAGGTATTGAAAACTTGAAAAAACAACCACCAAACGGGAAAACTGAAGCAAGCACAGATCTAATACAAGATCAGGTAGATTTACAAGATAAAATAGATAATGGCATTTATGTCACAGGGTTATCCACAGAGACGCCAAATCGAAAAGACTGTAAATTTGATGATGAAAACACTAGTAATAAGCCTGCCACTTGTAAAAGTACTAGGGTAAGAAAACAACCTAAAAAGCTCGAGAATAATTTTTTTATGGTAAACCATTTTAAGATATTATTGTTGTTTTTTATCAGAGTGGCCAAGGCTTTACTCTTGACAAAAAATGCATGATAGATGAATTATTTAGTGATAAATTATCGGATGTAAATATAATATGCCTAACAGAACACTGGACGAACATAGACTGTTTAAGATGCATGAATTTCCAACTGTTTGAACTTAAAGCAGAGTACAATAGATGCGATAGAAATAAGGGTGGATCTATGTAAAACAAAATTTAGTTGCTAGAGAATACACTAAGTTTAACCATTTAAATGTAGAAAAACATTTTGAAGCTAGTTTGGTAGAATTTTGAGATTATAGTATGGTAATCGTGTGTGTTTACAGAGCCCCAGACAATCGAGTTGGTATATTTATTAAAAATATGAACTTAATATTAAACCATTTTCTGAAATTAAAAAAACAGATTATGATAGTTGGAGGCATCAATATTGATTTTTTGAAGCCGATCAAAAACCAAGAATTAAAATCGTTACTAGAGCCATTCAACATGGAAGCTATCGTTAGGGTACCTACGCGGATCACGAAAGATACTAAAAGCGCCATTGATCAATTCATTGTTAACAATAAGCTAATGTACAAAGACCTCCACGTCATTAACAGCGGTTTCTCAGATCACTTAGCACAAGCAGTAAAAATAAGCGTCATGTCGAACATAAAATGCAATAAAACTAACCGCCAAACAATATACAAACGAAGGTTCAACAATGCGAACCTTGCATACTTTAGTTACCTTTTAAACAAAGAAAATTGGAAAGAAACTTATTCCGGAAATGATGTGAACGTAGCATGGAATTGTTTTCTTAACACCTCTTACTACTTTAATTTAGCATTTCCCGTTGTAGAAAGTACAACAGCAGCGCAAAAGTCCAAACCTTGGATAACCAACGGTATAAGGATATCTAGTGAAAACTTACGATTTCTAAACATGGAAAAAAGAAACGGGAACCTATCAACAGAATCAGAAATATATTACAAGAAATATAATACCTTGTATAAACGCGTATTGAGAGCTGCAAAAAGATGCAATGAAACTATTATTAATCAGGCACACGACAAAGAAAAAGCGTTGTGGAAACTAGTGGGAAATAAACTCAATACAAGCAGACGCGAAGGGGTAAATAATCTGGAAATAAATCATAATGATATAATAATGCAAGAACCCAGAATAATAGCAAAAGTATTTAATAACCACTATGTTTTGTTGTAAGTATGTAAACGATACCTTGCCGTCTAGTACGAAACCGCCGTCAAATTGATGCAACAAGGGAATGTATCTCCTCCCGGTTAATATTACTGAAGTTATAAAAATAGTAGGTAAAATGAAAAGCACATGGTCAGCAGGTACTGATGACGTACCCGCAAGCATTATAAAGAAAATTATTAGACAAATCGCGGTCCCCTTAACGACACTTATCAACCTCTCCTTTCTTAAAGGAGATTTTCCTGATGAACTGAAAACTTCAAAAGTAAAACCGATATATAAGAAAGGAGATAAACTGAACATAGAAAACTATAGACTCATCTCACTCCTTTCTACCTTCTCAAAAATTATGGAAACAGCAATGAGTATCCGTTTACGATCCCTCCTTGAAAAACACAACCCGATTACAAGTGAACAACATGGTTTCTTGAAAGGGAAGTCAACTGAAACCGCTATTTTTGATTTCATGGAAGCGGTCCGTCAAAATCTGGACAACAAAGATAAATGTATAGGTGTTTTCCTTGACTTATCTAAAGCGTTTGATTTAGTACCGCATAAAGAACTCCTATTAAAACTAGAAAACAATGGAATCAGAGGGATTGTTTATAATTGGTTTAAAGCGCAAACAAATTATAGAAATAACATATCACAACAAGGAAAATAACCAAATTTCGCAAAAGCAGATAATAACTTGCGGAATAACCCAAGGCTCGGTCTTAGGGCCACTTTTATTCCTTATAAATATAAACGATTTACCATGTAACATTCACCCGGCTACAACAACACTATATGCAGATGACACTAATGTTATATTAAAGGCAAGTGGTTATGATAAGGATAGAGAAGACATAATTGAAACTATGTCAAAACTTAATAATTGGATTGGTATGAATAAACTTGTATTAAATGCCGAAAAGACATAAATAATTAATTTTCACCATTCACGAAACAAACATATGCGACCGACAATTAAAATTGAATGCAAGGAAGTTGAGTATGTGAAATCAACCAAGTTTTAGGAATTTTCAACAATGAAAACTTATCCTGGGATGAACACCTAGCAGAACTTAGCAAAAAACTGAACCGTGTTCTGTATGCAATCAAGGTACTTAGGAATGTACTAAATGAGTCAACCTTGGGAACTATTTAGTTTTGCTTATTTCAGTTACATCTAACATACGGGATTATATTTTGGGGTAATGCATACAAAATATTTTTAAAATACAGAAGCAGGTCATTAGAATCAAGGCACATGCTAAGCCAAAAGAACACTGTAAGCCTATCAATCAAAGATTCAATATAGTTCCATTAACTTGCCTGCATATTGTTAATTTACTCGTATTTGTTAAGAAGCACCTTGAAGGTATACTTAATTGTGTAGGAGACCAACACAATTATTGTACTAGAAATAAACAGAACTTTTCTATAGTGGAACATCGGACTACCCTGTATGAAAAGGGAAGCGAATACAGTGGTATTATTCTATATAATAAACTTTCTAAACGCATAAAGAATCAAAATTCAGACAGTTTAGTCAAAAAAGACATTTGCAAGGTTCCCACTCATTTGCAAAGATCAAATTCCCTGACT
>JAGDQP010005113.1:64619-80495 GCA_022664845.1 Lepisma saccharinum | reverse complement strand
ACTGTCCCAACCAATTTTATATGACTCTTCTCTCCCAGTGATTACGGAAATTACTTATGACGAAACAACATCAAGCTGTTTAAATTGGAACGACTTGCCTAACACTGTTTTTAGATCAAACTTGATACAGGACGATTCAACGGTTGGTTATTCGTTTGTTTTCCTTTCGCGGTCACACACGCGAAGATTGTTCTATTCACCACAGAACTACCAAGCCTTGCTAACCCAAATCAATACTTTTCAAAACATACAATGGTTAAGCTGGTTAGAACCTAAGAAACTGAACTCACCGTTAGCATTTGAAAAATTAATTAAAGCATGTCAGAATCAAAAGTTGGACCCCTTCTTATGGACTTTCAACGACACAAAGGAAATGTTATCTCTCGTTACAAACCGGTTAATTGGTTCAAACTATACCACCGTGATAGGACTCGGAGATTCTGAAAGTCTGCTAAATTTTCCACTTCTGGAGTGCGCCATATCCAAAACCACCACATTGGTAGCATTTAAAATACCGATCAGGAAGGATAATCAAGTTCAGACTCTGTACCGGTTACAACCGCTGCTGTTTAGCTATTATAACGAAGCGTGCTTTACACACTTGCCGATTGAAATCGTAATTGCGGTAACCACTAGGACAAGTATCGATCAACCAAGCACAACCGAATTACTTACTACTGATTGTGACCTAACCCGTGAAACTCTTTGTCTTTCCAGATTTCTAAACAACAAGGAGATTGTAGCCTATAATTGTATAAAGGCTTTAATACTAAATGATGCTGAAAAAATCAGAAATTTGTGCCCTATGAAATGCGTCCCAGCTAATCAAATCAATGTGTTCCACCGAGTAAATTACACAGCCACTCTAATGTTACTTCAAGCTACGCAAAGGTTAACGATTACATGTTCAGAAATCGAAATACCAATTCAAAATCCACCGCAAATCAGATCGTTGATATTAGAGCTAACTTGTAATTGCAAGGTTACGCTTCAAGATCAAATTTTTGCCGCACCCCCTCCTTGTATTATTTCCACCCATAATTACGGGAGATTTCAGTTTCTTCTCCCCATACAATGGTATAAGGGTCATCTATCGGAACCCCTCCCCTTTGAATGCATGCCATGTAAACCCTATCGACAAATAGAAAATAAGGGGAAACCTCCCCATGTAGCTCTATGGACGATTGTTTCCATTGCCATGCTAATAGGAGTTATCAGTCTTGTAATGACTATTGTACTCATTAGGACGCTGAGAATATGGCTAAGCAAGCAGATGAATGCCAATGAACCTGTTTATATTACAGTTCAGTAAAGGCTACCAGTAGTAGGCTTAAAAGAGTAATCAATCTCTATCACAAGGTAAATGTATGCATTACTGTGTAATTAGCTCATGTATTGCTTAATTTTTTTTTCATTAGCTTTTAATTTTTGTAGTTATTATTATTGCTGTAGCGTGAACATAGACTGCCGACAATCTGAAGTTTCTAACAGGCATTACGTATAACGAACTTTGATAAGAAAGGATCCAATGTATTTTTTTTGTCTAACCTGCCTTTTAAAGGTAGCACTTGATTGACAAGTAGACAAATAACTACATGACACATTGTTGTACTACCAGGAACCACAGATGTTTAGTGCAAGGCACATTCAAAAACCCAATTTACGGGAAGTAAATAAAAGGAACTGCCTGATAGAAGCTACCAGATGGTGCGCAATCTCATTGAGGTTATTAATAAACTTAGGATATAGTCAGAACACCCTTGTACAGTTTAATAACGACGTATTTCAGTACGCGAAAATACGATAAATGTATATCGCACTTTTAAGGCTTCTTTTTAGCACGAGGTGTTTAGTCTTGTTTGACTTGCTTGTTATGAATTGAGCAGTAATGAAAACTTTACTATTTTCAGTTACGAGTGGTTTATGTACCAACTTGGGACCACCTGGGTACCCACAGACAACCGAACTGTAACAGCGAGAAGCGACGGACCAACCGCCTAGATTAACTACAATTAGAGGGCCTTTAATTCATCGATATTTTACATATGTTGAAGTGCATTGATTTTTGGTTGTTGTAGTTTTTCTTGATAAAAAGAATACACAGCGAGTAATGTACGTTAGCATGCCGGCCACACCCAAATTTTTTGTTTCGACACCACACTCTTTCTTAATTTATATTCTTCTTTTCGCGCCTACTAAATTTTCCTCCTTAAAAAGATAGTCATTTGACTTTAAAAATATCTTATCTATTAACACTGGTAACACTATTAATTGTTTTACCGTGCAGCGTGTCGCTTTTGATGCGTCGGTAGTTGTAAGGGCCTAGATAACAGTGTAATAAAAGTAACTGTTATCGTTAGCCTAACTGCTATTTAACTGTAGCAGTGGTAATCGACAAATAGAACCGGAAGATATTTAACAGTTTCCAGGAACCACTGGATGCAGTAAAACTGTAATTTGAAATGCTCAGTAGTGTAAACAGCTTGTAAGCATAAGTACAACTAAACTCTTATTTTTTAAAAAAAAAAAAAAAAAGAGGGGGTAAAATTGGCAGACTGCTATTTGCTATTTATAACAGGATAACATCATCGTGATTCGAAGTGATAGCCACAGCAGTTTACAGCAGCTAACGCACATTTCGCCGTTGTGATTTCAAAAATGAGTCAAATTAATAGTTCTTTTCATAACTGAATGGTTTTATTCTATAAATTATTTTCCATGCTCATAGTTTTCATAGTTCCATATTAAATTTAAAGAAACTTAACAGGCCATAACTTTTTAGTATAACTCAATCTTAACGATCTTTAATTGAATTGCATTAATTAAGATGTAACGTAACTTTGAACTCTTGCTATTGTTTTAGTCAAATTACTTACCAATATTAAAGTAATGCTTTACAGAGCACAAGTTTCCTAGAATAATAAATTGAAGATATAATGATTCTGAATTATGCAGCACACACTGAATATCTTGTCTATTAAAACATATGTTTGAGTTAAACAAGACCTCATACTTTCTCTGCTCCTACAGCTCTGATTTGACGTTATCGTTGTGCTCGGCCTTGTAACTACTAACCCAGGAAAACAAGCTTACGACAACCGGAAATGAAGGAAGATAACTACCATCAATGAAATTTCTCGACGAGAGTACACACTTCCGCGAATATGTATGTCCGTAACAAAGAAAATTGTATGTCAAACAAATATTATTTTTTTTTTGGAGAAAGAAAGTGAAGAAAAAAAAATGGATTCAAGCAAAGACTTAAAAAAAAAAAGGGGCATTCTATAAGATGCTGCCTCAATGTTGACACAGTCGTACTGTTTATTTATCATTCCTAATGTTCACGAAAATTTTACTTGCATATTTTATTCTCTAAATTGATTATTATGTATGTTCGTAGAGTAATGATAGATCTTTTAGGTTAAGTTTAGTTAAATTTATACTCTATCACAACAGACTTTAGGGACTTCCTCTGTCTTTTCAGCTGTCTTTTATCTTCTACTATCCAAAATAAAAGAGATGTTGAAGCTGATTTGCAACAGATGTAATGTAAACTTTCCTTGCTTTTAGGGATAATTGTAATAAGTAGAGTCACTCTTATACATCTTTTGCTGTAGACTAAACTTATCGATCATAACACCTAATGATCATAACTTACAAATTTTCAGTTCAGATTTAAAAAAAAAAAAAAACTTTCCATGTGAATTCAGGTTTTAAAAAATATTTTGAATCTTTAGCTACAGCAACAACCTCTAACTGAAGTGGACAGTACTAATTTTACAAACAAAATTGCGTTTAAAAAAAAAAAAACACACAAACTTGTAAGTAAGGATAGGACGTAAGTTCTGGATTGATTCTATGAACACGCATAGCAAAATCCCCTTCATTTTCAACTTTAATTCCTGCTAGCTGACAATGAAGGCGGAGAGGATGTTGCGGAATTAGATTTTTGTCTTACCTAAACCCCAATCCTGGATTTTGCTCACCTTAATTTAATTGCCCAAATAGAGCGAGACTCTATGCTGAGTAACAAAAAAAAAAAAAAAAAGGAAAAAGTAAGAAGAAGAAAAAAAAAGTTTATTACGAGAAATTGTGGAAAGCCTGAAACATTGTCATTTCCCTGCTTAGAAACATCGAGTTTTCTAGAATTCGTAAATAAATAACAGCATGAGCTGTGCAGGAAATTTGGCCTCAATCTGGTCTGGTGATACATAAGATTTCTGTTGTTTTTGCGGAATTTAGAAAACAACGATGAGAATCTAAGGGAAGCGGCATAAACAAAGGCTAGATAAAATCAATAGAAGCTGATGGAACAATTATAGCAGACAAACTGTGGTCAAGAATAGGCTTACTCGTTACTCAACTACCCAAAACATCCTTCCTCAGTTCCTGTCGAATTGTTCCAGAACGAAATCACGAGCTTTTGCGTAAGGGCTACGTGTTCATGAAATTCTTTCTAGAACATTCCAGTGTAAACAAACTTAGGCGTGTCAAAACGACCTCATATAAAAACTTAGGGACGGAAGTTTCAGGAGCCTTACCAGTCCTCGACACCGTTGGAACGACACCACTGTGTGAATTGCAACCAGATAGGAACTTAGAAAAGCTACAATCGACAGGTTAGTCAATTAAATTCTAGGACTTTGAAAGTTTTCGTACATGAAATATATTTTGCATTGCGACACGTAGCATGTCTTACTTTCACGTCTTTATACAACGGTATCGGTCCCCTTCACTTAGAAGTTGCCTAGTTAGAAATTGATTGTATTAACTTCACCTTTTGGCAATGGAATCAAAGGAGAGGTAGTCTGTTGTTTGTTGAAACATTTGTTTAATAGTAGTTGTTTAATCGTACATCCATAGAAACGAGAAATGTTCATTATAAGAATTTGTTAATATACTTCCATGATGTACCTAATGTAATTATCCTTCACATTTTTTTTTTATTCTTATTAGCTTGAAATAAATTGCATAAAATGTATTTGGATGTGTTTTCTCTTGACAGCTGTTCCCCTCGAGGCAAATATGCCGCTGGTTGACCACGCATCTTTAGTCACGTACCAAATATGCTCGAACCTCTGAAACCCCTGAAACCTGAAAGGGTTGCTATTACGCCCGCGAACTTGGCTTTACTCTTCTCTGTAGAGTACCGCCACAATAAATACTTCTTCATATATATATTGTACTTCTTTGTGAAAGAATAAAGTGGTTTAAAGAATATATGTGTTATGTATGCAATTTGTTGAGAATACATAAACCAATACTTCGTCTGGAAGTCGATATCATTTCCAGAGAAAACATGTTTGGTCCAGTACAAAATGTTAGATGTTATGTCTGCATATAAGATGACTAAGTTTCATACACCTTTAAGTGAGCTAACCGAAAAACTCCATCCCACTCGCAATATTGTTTCACATAAAAAATGGTAACTACGTTTTATTTTGAGTTGTACTGGGGTTAAATACATTCAGAGAAATACATTCAGTGCCATTAAGCTTTAAATAAATCTGGTTTTAAAGTAATATGTATAAAATCTTTTGTTATAATTATTTATTTAGACTTTTTTTGAAGCTTCTACAATTGAGTCGCATGTTTCCTAATGGATATAGGAAACGACAGTTTGTGTGAAGTTGAAATTACCTTCGGATATTTTTGTGAATCTTTATAATAATAGGAAGGGAACATAACATATATATTAACTACACTATATAAAAATATAATACTATTGTTAGTAGTGCATTATGTGTGGTATTGTGCAGATGACGCTATACCATAAGAAACGAATCCACAATAAAGGCTACTTCCTATACAAGAATATTGGTCTTGTTTCTCGAGACAATGTAGTTCCATTGGCATATTTTCACATGGCAGAAGTTAAACATTGACATGGACATGGACATTACATTTGGGACCCACCTTTGCACCCCTACCTCTCCGCATCCTTTGCACAATTTCACTTCGCGCGCTTGATGGGCACGACGAACTAAACGTGTTGTCCATGAAATTGGGGTAGGCCATCCCCAGCGTAGAGTCCCTGCCTCGACCACAGATTCGGCGTCAAGACACGGAGTCTATAAGGACCTGTTTCCACAAAAGTTCCTCTACAAAAAAAAGAAAGAAAGAGAAAAAGAAGCAAAGAAAAGAGGAGGAAGTTTGGAATTGTTTTTCTACGGCCCAGTTCCCGGATACAAACCTGGGCCTTGTTTCCGCGGTTGGTGAGGATTTTTTATTCTTTTCTTTTTTGTTTTCAATCAAATTTATTACAAACTCGAGCTGAAAAACAAATACATAGTTATTTATACACTTATTGATAATCGTTTTATTTGTTTTTAGTTGTTGCTTTATTTATGTTACTTTATATGTGTTTATATCTCTATTTATATTTGTTTCCTTAAGACTTGTACACATCTGTTTTCTTACATTGTTCATCACACACACATCACACTCTATTTTAAAATTCTGAATATTAAGTTTATTATTTTAATGGTATGTCATTTTAGTCTATGTCTTTAAGTTAAGTTTATTAAACTTAATTTTATAATTTATTTGTTTTATTTCCTACTTCCTTACGTGATATTGCAAAGGTTTTTATAATCTGTTTAGCTATCTATTATCTATTACTAAATTTACAGGTTTTTAAGGTTTACCACAGTGGTATTATTATTCTTCATTCACAAAATCAAAATAATCAAAGTTCACGATTTCCCTTACTTAAGTTCCATTTGATTATCCCTTCCTTTTTAACTATCCCATACCTACATCTACCCTACACCTAACCATCACCGAACCTATCTCTACCTAACCCATTCTCACTCTCACTCACATCTCACATTCACTCAAGCAGGAGGAGTTGATTCAGAAGTTCCGTTCCCGGGGGCTGGACAAGTCCTCTCAGATCTGCAGATCGGGGCCACTCCTATGATTTTCTCCTATTCTTCCGCTCCTCCATACTTCCACACTGAACTACAACACTTTACACTATCACTCGCAGTCGTCTAGTTATCCCGCCAATCCAGCGCCTCGGATACAGAATGCCGTCATATTCCTTGGGTTGGCAGCCAGGCACTGGGGGCAGAATCCACATGTAATAAGCCACTATCACATACGCTATATTTTCCGTTCACCCTCGCGACAGCGACTTCAGTCGACCATCGAGGACCATCGAAGACCATAGCCGTGGATTAGATCTAAAGTGCACATGGTTTGTGTGTATTCTCAATTGTTCCTAGTCCCTTTGGTTTTTCCCGGTCGCGCGCATTAGATCTAAAGTGCACAAGGTTTGTGTGTATTCTCAATTGTTCCTAGCCCCTTTGGTTTTTCCCGGTCGCGCGCAGTTATCTATACCGATTATTATTTACACTTATTTATGGCACTTGAGTTTATAAGACCATAATTCCGTTTATACACGATTAATCACTTCCGCACACGTAATTGTCATCGCTTAATTCGCAATAACGACTTTCGATCCGCCTGTCGGGAGCTCTCGAGGATTCCAGACGGGCTTTCCTTCGGTCGCGTTCGTTTATCCGTATCCGAGTGGTTGCATATTAATTTGAAGTGCTTTAACTGTTGATTCCTTCATTAGTAGCATAATTTTTCTATGTATGTTCATTTCAATTTTGTTGAAATTTATTTTTTTCCATGTAGGAAATATAGGTAGCCAACTGATCCAGGACTTCTCGTTTCGTTTCATCACGCAGCATTTCTATTGCTGTTAGATTATTCAATTCCCCTCTTTGCTCCACAATTCGTATATTAACGGTTCCGTCCGTTTTTAATTGATTGTCAGGGCACTTAAGAACCACGTGTTCCGGTGTTGAGTCCAGAACACATTCGCACGCCGGAGAGGCCACCAGTCCCAGCTCTTGTAGTTTTGATTTATAAGGTCCATGCCCACTCAGAAAGTGGACAATTTCTTTTTCAGGATTCCATCGTTCCCAAGTAAGTCGTTCCTCAATGCTTTCTATAAAACCAAAAAGTCTTCTTGATTTTGTAGAAGTTTCCCAGCGTGATTGTCATATTTGTACAATTATCTCTTCGATTTCCTCTTTCGAGTTCGGCATTTGATTTAAGATTTCAATTGTCTTTGTTAAGTTATTCTTCTTTAACCAGTAGTAAGCAGCCGATTTCCTAGCTTCTAAATTTAATGGAAGTATTCCTAGGATTACATTTAATGCCACCCGTGGCGTTGTCCTGGAAGCTCGGGACGTTCTCAAAAGTATTGTTATTTGCGCCCTGTCCAGTTTTTCAGCCAATTTCTTGTTTTCTTTTAGTCCGTGCGCTCAAATGCTCGACCCATAGGTACCAATTGTTTTTATTATCTGATTATTATATAGGAGAATTAATTTTAAAGGTAGTTTGAATTTAGTATTCCCCGTTATTAATTTATTTCTCACTATCAAAATTTCATTTGTTGTTTCTTCAATGTGGTCATTGAAACTTAATTTCTCGTCTATTTTTACACCTAAGTATTTAAAAGTTGTTACTCTTGCTATGTTCTTGTTTTTATATTTCACTGTTGTATTCCTAATTAGTCTATTCTTGAAAACCACATATTTCGTTTTATCGGCCGATATGGTCATCGTGATTTTATCACACGATAGTTTTAGTTCATTTGATTCTGTCTTTATTTTATCCTCTATTTGATTCCTTGAATTCCCTTCAATTAGTATCGCTATGTCATCTGTATAAGCAATAACATAGTAGACCTCTTCCATTATGTTTAGTTTCTTTAGGCATGGGTCAATGCAGATGTCCCAGAAGATCGGCCCACAGAACGACCCCTCCGGACACCCTTTATTTGGGCGCCTCTCAAGTCTTTCGCCAGGGGCTTTTAAATATATTTTTTATGTTTCGGCAGTAGTCCCCCAGTACCCTGACAAGATATCGCGGGATGTTTAACTCTTTCATGTTTGCAAATAGCGCTGGCCACCAGAGGTTGTCGAAAGCTCCCTTTATATCTATATATAATCCTAATACATACTTTCCTTCTGAGTTGTTAATGTCACTGCAAAATTTATTTATAGCGTCCTGCGTCGATCTACCTCTTCGAAAGCCATAATGAATGTTGTCGTTCTCTAAATTTTTTCTACTAGATTGTATCCTGTTTACTAATATTTTTTCAACGATTTTGCTAATAACATTTAATAGGGAGATAGGTCTATAAGATCTAGGATTCGTTTTTGATTTCTCTTGGCTTTTTAAAAATACAATTAAATTTGCTACTTTAAAAAAGTTTGGAAATCTCCCCTGTCTTATACATTCATTGTATAACCTCGTTAAGTAAGGGACCCATATTTCTTTAAAAATTTTGTAGATCTCGGATTTTATACAGTCTGGTCAGGGTTCTTTCAGATTTTTCAACGATCTTATAGCCAATTCTACGTCTAAGTTCTGTATTAGTGGTATTTCGTTTTCCGTTATTTGTGCAGAGTCTATTTCCTGAAAAAAATTGCCTCAGTTTCTCTTATCAATTTTTGTTCCTCCGTTTCATTAATTTCTTCATCTCTTAGTATTAATTTTTCCAACAGAAGTTCAGCCGACTCTTTCCACGTACTTGTTTTATCTCCATTTGGTTTCTCTAATGTTGAGAGGGTTGTCGGGGTTGTTTCTGCCATACAGAGCTTATACGGTTTTCCCCATGCATAAATAGTTAAATTTGTTTGCATATATTTGTCCCAAGTCTCTATTTTCCTTTTTTCTATTTTATCTTTATATTCTAATTTAGCCTGTTGATATTCTACAAGTTTTTTTCCTCTCAAATTTTTGTCCCGTGCTTGCTGATAGCTTTTACGCTTTGCACGAGTAATCCTTCTTAATCTAGTTAATTCATGGCACCAATAGGGGTTGTTATTTTATTTTTCCCGTTCATCCTTGGTGGCAGCACCATTTCGATTGCTCTAGCCGTGGAGCGTTCTATTTCTGCAGCCAGTTCATCTAAGTCTGCATTCCTTATAATCTGGGGCAGTTGTAAGTGCCTTTCAAATTTGTTTTTTACTAATTTTATCCACATTATATCTTAATTGTTCTTCTTCCATAACGGTGTTCTGTGCTGTTTCTTCATTTTCCAGCTCACTTTCGAATCTGATCGCATTATGGTCGCTGCTAGTGCTTCCACCCGAAACTCGCCAATTTTTTTTTGTTCCATTAAATTTACTGTCGTTAAACCCAGATCAATATGCCCTGTTATGAAAGGTTGGGGGTTCTCCTTCCTTATTATGTATTATTAAATTTTGCGATGATATTAATTATTCTAATGGTTTTCCTCGTCTTCTATCTCTATCTGTTGTCGTATTACTGAACCATAATGGCAATTTAGCGTTTGCATCTATTGATATTAGGATTTTATAATTTGGGTAATTGTTCAATATATTCTCTAATTTTACTAGGTACGGATGCATTTCGTGGCGGAACTGGAAGTACATGCAGACAACTAAAAAATTTCTCTTCCCGCTAATACCTCCACGCAGGAGGTCCACTCATCCATGAATTGAGTAATTTCTACAAGCTGTATATTCCTATTCATATTTATTTTTGCTGCTTTTGAATTGTTTTTTATAGCGGCAATTTGTGCAAAGGTTGTGAAGTCTCCAATCTTTCCCCGATAAGAATAAGGCTCCTGTATGCAAAATTAATCTATTTCTTGCTCTTCTGAAATTTTCTTCGGTTCTGTATCAACTAATCTGGAACCCTGTTCATTTATTTGCAGCACAGAACACCGTTCAGGCTGCATGTTCAAAAAACGAATCTCGTGTGCACATAGCATCGCGACCATGGCTCCTGTGTGTCCAGGACCACTCTGCTATGAGCCCTTACGAAGACTTTATAGACCTCGTGCAAGTCAAAATTCTCCTTTCTTCTTTCGAGGACCTCATCTGTTAAAAGCAAGAGTTCCTTTGGGTCAGTTGGCAAGTTATTCTTTTTAGGGTTATTCTATCGACCGCATTTGGTAATGGGAACGTAATACGTTCTCCATCCCCACTTAGATTCCTAACCAGGTGTCTGAGGGCAACGGCTAATATTTGTGGTTCTTCCAAAGAGCTAAGTTTGTAAAGTTTCTCTTCTACGTTATAGTTCCATGGAGCTATCTCAGGCTTCTCTTCCTTTTTCTCTTTGTTCCTACCTTCTGACTTTTCTTCCTCTTGTTCAGGGTTCAATGAGGCCTCTTCTTCTTCTTTACTCGATTGTCCTGTTATTGTTATGTCGTTTCCATCTTGACTGCTATTTACCATTTCATCAGAGACAGCAATTCTATCCAATTCAGGGTTTAATTTTTCTCTTGGTAAAAAAAAATCTAACCATTTGAATCTCCAATTTTTTATTTTTGGTTTGTGTTCCAATACTTGATGTGGTCTTTCCTTCTTTTTCTAAGCAGTTACAAATAAGACTGATGAGTTCTTTTTTTCCTTCTTCTAAACTCAATCAACCTTTTCTTGTCTCTTTTCTTCTGGGATGGTGATTTAGTTTTCATTATTATGCTTGTTGTACTCATTTCATCGGAAGGATCGTTATTTCTCAACTATGCTTCTTGACTTGCACTTTCTGCTTCCGCATTTGTTTCTGAATCTATTAGTTCTATCACTAGGTGGTCAGCTTCTTCTTCCCGTATCATTGGATCCTTTAGTTCAATTTTCCTTGGTGTATATAAGATGCTAAAGCTTCCTTTTTCGCTTTTAATTAGTCTTCATTAATGATTTCTCTGTTACGAACATTTTAAAGATAATCATGTTTCCCTCCTTCTTGTTATATTCTGCAAATTCCGCCAGTATTTCTTCTGGGTCGTGTCTCCATAGGCCCATGCCTATGCATGGTATATTTATTTCTATTTGGTCATTTAGTTGTAATTCTTGAAAGTAGAGCAACAGATCTCCAAAGTAATTTAGGAAATCTTCTTTGGAGGATTGGATATGGATACATTTACATCTAAACTTGTTTGATAAGTAGAATATATTAATTGTTCTTCCTTCGCTCTTATTTATTGTTAATTTTTCCATGTCTTCCAAAATAAAATCCTCATGGGTGTCTGCTACAATTTGAGCAAGTCCTCTAGGGAATGTTGCTAAATTTGGATTAACAAAATGCATAATTATTAGATTATTTTCCTCGCAGTTTAAATTATCTTCTTCAATTGTTAAAGAGTTCTCCAAATTATTTGTCCCTCTCATTTCTTCTAGCCAATCTTTAAATTTCTTTTCATCCTCTTTGTTTTTCCACGTCATATCCTTTCTCCAGAACTGTCCCCGTTGCAGTTCTTCTGTTATCTTAAGATCCATAATTTGTTTTATTTATCTTCCTCGACAGCAACTTTTTGTATGTTTCACATTCCCTGTAGTCTTCCACCTTACACTCCTTTCTACGTAGTTTGCATGGAATGCTTATTTTTGGTTTGTTTTTGTTGGCGCAAGAATCCCTTTTATGTCCTTTATCACCGCAATGCGAGCAGACCTCGTCCCCTTCACAGTATCTTGTGGTGTCACCGAAATCGCCACATCTGTAAAAACATCGCGCCACAACCAAGTAGTTATTTACAGTGTGGCTTGCATAATTTATATATAATCTTGGTTTATTTAATAGTACATTTCTTGTTTCTGGAGCGACCTCTATCACTACATGACAGAGTCGTTTGCCCTTCGATCCCGTTCGGAACTTTACTTTCATTTCTTTCGTGGCTAAGGATGCACCTTTTTCATCATCGATGTTCGTATTGATAACTTTTCTCACAATTTAATCGCCTTTCAGTTCCGACTCAACATCATATATGATTTGTTGCTTATTTATTTTCTTCTTTGGTTCTATATTAAATTTCTCCTTCATTTCCTGATTATTAATAATGATTCTGTTTCCATCTTCCGTTATTTCGGCTTGGACTACCATTAAAATTTTTCCC
Source organism: Lepisma saccharinum (assembly GCA_022664845.1). Classification (NCBI taxonomy): domain Eukaryota; kingdom Metazoa; phylum Arthropoda; class Insecta; order Zygentoma; family Lepismatidae; genus Lepisma; species Lepisma saccharinum. The sequence continues at coordinate 67,609 of JAGDQP010005113.1, read as the reverse complement.
AATATATATATTTTTGCGCGGACCTTGTCCTTCTCCGGATCTACCGTTTCAATCCAGCTCGACCGAAGTTGAGACAGTGACTCCCCTGCTTTCGGTCGAGCATAGAGCAAAGGTTTATCCTTTTCAGTTACCTGTACTATTTTTTGTGCCCTTTCCGATATCGGAGGCTCTTTTAAGGCATCTGCAAATGTCGGCTCTCTTGTCCCCGTCTCAATTTTCTCTATTAACACCTTTTATTTGTGACTCATGTCTTCCAGTTGTAGTCTTAGCTCATCTGTTTGTCGCTGTTTTTTTCCTCTAGCTTTCATCTCGTATTGAGCTTGTACTTGCATTTCAGCGTTAGAGGCCGTAACAGCTACTATTTCTTCATGTCTATCCTCGATTTGTTTTCGCAAGTATGTGTTTTCAATTTCCATTCTCTCGAGTATCCCTTCTATTTTCATAGCTTTTTTAGCTACTTCCTGTTGGTTTTGCAAAGTTTACTTCAAGTTTTCAATTTCAATTTGGATATGGACATTGAAATTTACTCGCTCAACAGTATCAAGTATGGACCGTGAGTATCGGATTCGCGAATTACGAACCATCATGGACAGTGAAATGGCTGTCCACAGGTGCTGAATGACTACTATCGGCGATATCTGGGCAGACATTTGATTTTATTATTTAGGGTCCCGCCTTCCACCCCTGTCTCTCTGGGTTGTATACTTTCGGGGACATACAACACGAGCAGTTGTTCGCTCTCCCCATTTTGGAACAGGCTGTCCCTACAGGTTCTTGGATTGCCGGAATTCCGGCACTCCAAGAAGCCCCTATGTTCCTCCAGTTTAGACTTCAGGTCTTTTGACCAGGCATCCAAGGTTCTCCTGGTCTTTAGTTCATGTTTAGAACATTTGCTTGGGGGGTTCCCTACCTACCATATTTGCAATTTTATTATAAAAAGAAACATTGATGCCATTTAGGACAAACACATGGACATCACAAGGATAACACAAACATGGACTTGATTCGGCACCTTCTTCATTTCCTGCCCCTGCAACGAGATAAGGGAGGAATATTAGGATCGGATTGCGCGTGGGAATGTTGTTTCATCCACAAAGTCTTCCGCTTCTTCTTCCTAGTCGTTTTCTTTACTGTTATCTTCCTCTTCCTCACTCACCATAGTGTTTAGGTTGTTTTCACTTGCCGCACTTTCACTCTCACTTCATTTACACTTGTTTTCCTTGGGGGATAGGCAAATCATAGCCTTAGAAATTTTGGTTTCCTACAAAGTTTGTATGCATCTACCTTTGTTCTCCTTACTAGGTTTCCCTCCATTTAAACCTTAGATTCCTCTTCTGATTTCCCTCTCCATGATTCACTCATTTGGTCACACACACACTAGGCCATTTTGCTGTACGCTTCCATTCCGGGTTCCGGAATGTAAGTGTTATTTGGTTGTTAAATATTTTAATTATTATATGTTATACTATTTCACTACCCTTTCCCGCCACCACATTTATTCAACACGCACACTATGAGCGTCTCTTGTGCCGGTGTACCTGCACAAGACACCCTAATTTGCCACTGGCTTCCAGTGGCCAATTATTCACTTTATTTGCTGATAACCATGTTCTAATTAGTTGTTCTGATTACTTTTATTTAGGCCACTTTTCGGTTGTTTTTAACATATGTGGATGATTATCTGCCCACGTTTAGATATATAATATTCGTTCGAGATGCTTGCTCGCCACCCGCGCGACGCCGCACGCGCATGACACGCTCACGGCTCACAAAACCCGTAATCGTTAATCTTCTATATTAAGTTTATTTAACCTTAGATCTATGTCATCCTTCCTCTCATAAATTTCTCTTTGTAGTACCTTATGATTTTTGATGTCAGCTCCTGAAGTACTAAGGCGAGTTCCGGTGTTAGCAGGACCTCTGCCATGTTTACATCCCTTATTCTATTTCTTAGATCCAATACCAAATTTTCAGTTTCGGTACATCTTAGTACTATATGTTCTGGTGTAGCTATTGTATTGCAGGTATGACATAGATTATCTTCAAAAAGTTTGTTTTCTTAGCTTCTGGCGGTTTAGGCCGTGTCCCGTGAGGTAATGTATTATTCCTCCACTGGCTTCCAGTTGCACTTTAAATTTTCCAGCCACTTCCGGAAAGATGCCATAGAGTCTTCTTGCTTTCGAACTGTTTTCCCAAACACGTTGCCATGCACGGACTATTTCCCTTGTTAGTTCTTCTTTATTGTTGATTTTCGTACGTATGATTTATCTTATTTTGTCGTTGTTTTTTTTTCAGCAAGTACATGACTTAAAGTAATTTGAAGATGCAACGGCAGGATTGCGGTCGCTACCTGGAGTGCTTCCACCGGAGTGTTGCAGAAACGGCTGCTTCTTCATGCTGCTTCGGTGACTTTTCTCCTAACATTTATCAGACTAGTCACATCCAGACTTGTTGCTATTGATTACCGATTCATTTTCATATATTTCCGGAAATCGATGTTTTTTTTTATTTGTTTGTTTTTTTAATGTACCAATAATGGTGTAAAAATTCAGCGACAGAATAAATATGTTACCGCAAGCAACAGACAAAACAATTAGGTGCGAAAACTAGTTACGAGCGAGGTGTTTGCTTGAACATCCAAGCAGAATTAAAAAAAAATCACTCTGCCAGCAACAAATCATGCACCATACTTAGTATAGATATGGTCAGAGGAAAAGTCTGAAAAGTACTCAAATTCACAAATGTAGTTCGCTTCTGTTTACATAAATGACTTCATATTTATAAATAGGGGGTTCAGACGATTCACGCGACTCCCAGCGGGTCAAAAAAGTTAAAGTATCAGGCGAAGATAAAGCTACTTCAGTACTGGAACAATGGTTTTGAAATTAGGTTTCTCAATGGTTAAACAACGCAAAACTGACGTACTTCCCTTGAGTCACATCCTATATATATATATATATATATATATATATATATATATATATATATAT